>JAODAL010006271.1:0-134988 GCA_025379985.1 Phyllomedusa bahiana | reverse complement strand
GCATTTTTCCAAGTTTTCTGCAAAGCCATTGCTTTTGAAATCCTATGTCAGAAAATCCATGCCATGAAGACTAGCAGTCGGATTTTCTATTGAGGTCTTTCCAGGGAAACCTCATGAACACTTTCTCAAATATGCTTCATTAGGAAAATCAAAGCAGTTCACCTGTATTGCAGTTTTTTTAAACAACGCTGGTCCTTTAAGACTGAAGTTGGCCCAAGTCGGCACGTGACAGCTTGATCACTGTGTTGACAGCTCCTTGAAACTAACGGTTTCTGAGCTGGGAGAGTCCACTGTGAAAGGGGGAGCCAGGGAGTCTATCATGTGTAAGCTCTGGGCTGCTATTTCTGTGCTGGATATTATAACACCAGCAGCAGTGTAATATGTATGCCTGTGTGCTATGAAGGAGTAGGCTGGAAGCAACAGGTAAACCCTCTGATTTTCTAATGATATGTATTAGATAAAAGTCTTATAATTTAATCTGCTATCATTGTTTGTGTGGAGGTCATAAGTACTCTTTAAAGTCAGTTTTCAAACTGATTAGAAATCCGAAGTCAGTAACAACAACCGACTATAAATCCTTGCTGTGTAGACTTGCCTTAATGCAGCAGTGTGCATGTAGTTATGGACACTGTTATTGATCACCTTGATTTATTCTTTTAAAACAGTAACTATCAGTGTCTGCCTGGTCCACAAGTGGCTAAAATACTACAGATTTTTACCTGTGAATTCATGCAGGTTAAAGCCACAGAGGATTTCACTTCCGGAGTAATAGCTAAGATTTTACAAATCTCAACCACAGCCTGCTACAATTTTCCCCATGGAAATTAACAGACAGTGGGGATTCCTAAAAATTCAGCATGTGAATTTCTACTGTCAATTTGTATCACATGTTTTACCTCTTTCGGTGTAGAGTGAGTGAAAACTGTGGGCTGTTTTTTACAAAAATCTGCCGGTGTGAGGGGACATTCAAATAAAGTTTTTATACGCTTATTTTGGGGCATATTTCACGCTTAAATATGCCCCAAAATAAGCGTCAGACAGTGCTCAGGTACAGCTCTCTTTGAGTGCAGTGTAAAATCATTGTCGTTGTTGGGATGGCGATGATTTTACTTGAGTATTTTTCAATGTGTACTGTCCATGCTGGAAAATAATTGACACGTCAATTCTTTGTGGCGTTTATACCAGTCTGGGTTGTTTCTTTGTTGAAATTCCATGCTTGCAAGTGCAGAATTTCAATGAGTAAACCAACGCGTTTATCATCGGGGACATGTCCGCGCCAAACATATATCGTGTAAACATACCCTAAGGGTATGTTCACGCGGCTTATTTGGATGCTGTTTGGACGCTGATTTTTCAGCACCCAAGACAGCATCAAAACCTCGCCTGAAACACGCTTCTTCAGAAGAGGTTTTAGACACGTTTCTCACTGTGTTTTTGGACAAGGTTTTCAACACTGTTTTCACCCATACAAATTAGTAGACAGGGCAAAAACTGCAAAAACGCACCAAGGTTTTGGACACGGTTTTGAAGCTTTCCATTGATTCCTATGGGGATTTTCAGCGCTGAAAAGGCTTCAAGACTTGACATTACACTTTTTTTTCAGTGTCCAAAGAAGCGCCTAAAACGGGTGTAACAACCTCGTTGTGTGTGAACAACAACGCGCTGTTTTAAATAGGAATCAATAAAATGAACTGAGGGCGTTTTGGAGGAAACGCTCTGAAAACTGCTCCGAAAACAGTGTCAAAATCAACCTTGTGAATATACCCTAATGATGAAAGCTGTAGCAGATCTGCAGTCCGCCATTTGTGGACCTCCTCTTATGGGTCAGGCTGTATTAACACACAACATTTAGATTAGCTGGCATTTTTCATGTTTTTATTAGGTTCCTGTGGTGTTTTTTTTTTGTTTTTTTTATCAGTTCATGGCATACTTTTTTCCCCCAAAGGCTACTCTAAAGGACTGGAGTGAACCTGTCACAAGAAACAAACAGTCTGATCTGCTAGCATTATAGATCTGAAGGAGCTGAGCAAATTGATATATAATGTTGTCAGAAAAGATTTAATTTAAAATTAGTAAAACTTTTATTCAGTTAAACTTCTGCATATTAGAATCCGGTGGGTTTTCCTGATCAGTGATTTCCATGCACAATCATACAAGGAAGGCTGTCAATCACTGAGAAGGACCACACATTGGATTCAGATGCCCAGAATTAGCAGCGAAAAGGTAACAAATGACACTGAATCTTTTTACATAAAACTAGATATCGATCTGTTCCACTCCTTTTTGTTATCTATAACATAATACTCTTAGGGCGCAGTCCCACTGCACAGGACAAATACCGGCCGGTTTGCCGGCCGGTATTTGTCCTGTTTTGCGCCCGTCCCCACGGCCGCGGGGGGACGGCTTTCTCCGCTATGAGCGGAGAACAGCCCTCCCCCCTCCCATTGAGAAGCACATCTTCCGTCGGGAAACCGGACAGAAGATTGTGCTTCTACAATGTTTTGCCGCCGGACTGCTGGCGGCAAAACCGTCCGACGGCAAAACCTGTGCAGTGGGGACTGCTGCACAGGTTTTGCATAGAGCACAATTGTGCTCATTTTCGGCCTGTTTTTCAGGCGGTCTGAAAAACCGCAAACCGGCCGAAAACCCTTGCCGTGGGGACATGCCCTTAGATTGGACAGCATTTTCAAATTCACAAGTTTCCTTAAAAAGCACCAAAAATTAAGCAAATTCCAGATTAAAAAAAAAAATAATAATCACATCAGAAACACCTACCAAATGTAATGGAAACTTGTTTTAAACAAGTTTAAAAATGCTGAAAAGTGTGTGAGGGAACCTTAATGGGAGTAGGGTGTTTGGCTTGGTCATGGTGATTGGGCTGTTTTGTCAGCACTGTTTTGGGGGCTGTTTTGTGACTTGGTCTGTTAGTTATTGCAGGACAGATTTACTATATAATTGTGGTAATTATTTATTTGTCCCTCCTGAGCACAGGACTGTCCTGGGGGTCAGGCAGCAGCTATACTTAGCCCGTGTGTCTGTTTCATTGGCTATATTTAGAGCTCATAAGGTGACAGATGAAGCACAGTTCAGCACAGCCATGTGTCTTTAATGCTAGTTTAAGGCATCTAGATAACTGGCTAGCTGAGAATTTACCTCACTGACTTGTACCAGGGCATTAAGCCAGTATAGCAAGAGTTAAACCTTTTAGCGTTAACCCCTGTGTTATTTTAGCACCTCAGAATTATTTTTTAATATTGTTTTAGCTCATTTTTTTAATATAACATGCTTTTTTTACATACTTGAAAGGCTTTTACAATATCAGACACTTTTCCACCAATTTTTCCATCAATGTTTGATAAATGCGGGGTCCCACACCTATCGCGAGAATAGGCCATCTTAACCCTGGATGTGGCAGTCAATGTTGTTTGAAATTATGGAAATTATAGGCTTCTACAGGCTCGGACTGGCCCACAGGGAAATAGTTGGGCCCCTGAGCATGGTAGACCTGGAGTTGTTTTTTAACTGTTTATAGATCCTCAGAAGAGGAAAAAAAGCAGAGAAAGAGAGTTAAAGGGGGGACTTCAGGAAAAGAAGAAACATAATGACATAAACTACATGTCATAGTTATAAAATGCCAAAATACCTTTTGTTAGAAAAGTCTGCTTGTTTTGGCTAGGACATAATCATTATAGGAGAAAAAATGGCCGCCAGGCTCCTTCCTCAGCAGAAACCTGTCCTACAGGAAGTAGGACAGGCTCTGTGAGTTACTTCCTGGTTAGGCTGAATGACCTAACAGACATGTCAGCCTGAGAGATTTGTGGTATGAGGGACAGCTCTGCAGTGTAGAAAGAAGACTGAAGGCTGTATACACACACACTCATGTGCATGTGTGTGTGTGTATGTATGTATGTATGTATATATATACATATATATATATATGTGTGTGTATATGTGTGGCTGTATACACACACACACACAATATATATAATATATATATATATATATATATATTATGTGTGTGTGTGTGGTGTATATATATATATAATATATAATATATAAATATATAACACACACACACACACGTGTGGATGTAGTTTATAGAATCTAAAGCTCAGCTGGGAGGAAGCGGCTGTTGTGGGAAATGTAGTCTTCACACAGCGTGCCTAGCAACTGTAACTCCGCCACTAGCCCTGTGAGGAGAAAGATCTAACATAGGAAAAATATGTGATATAACAGCGTCTGTAAGAAGTTCACACACTATATTGTGACAGATATTTACTACTTATCCTTCATATTCCTCCATTATACACTCACCGGCCACTTTATTAGGTACACCATGCTAGTAACGGGTTGGACCCCCTGTTGCCTTCAGAACTGCCTCAATTCTTTGTGGCACAGATTCCACAAGGTGTTGCAACGATGCTCAATTGGTACCAAGGGGCCCAAAGAGTGCCAAGAAAATATTCCCCACACCATGACACCACCACCACCAGCCTGAACCGTTGATACAAGGCAGGATGGATCCATGCTTTCATGTTGTTGACGCCAAATTCTGACCCTACCATCCGAATTTCGCAGCAGAAATCGAGACTCATCAGACCAGGCAACATTTTTCCAATCTTCTACTGTCCAATTTCGATGAGCTTGGGCAAATTGGAGCCTTAGTTTCCTGTTCTTAGCTGAAAGGAGTGGCACCCGGTGTGGTCTTCTGCTGCTGTAGCCCATCTGCCTCAAAGTTCGCCGTAACTGTGCGTTCAGAGATGCTCTTCTGCCTACCTTGTTGTAACTGGTGGCTATTTGAGTCACTGTTGCCTTTCTATCAGCTCGAACCAGTCTGCCCATTCTCCTTTGACCTCTGGCATCAACAAGGCATTTCCGCCCACAGGACTGCCGCTCACTGGATGTTTTTTCTTTTTCGGACCATTCTCTGTAAACCCTAGAGATGGTTGTGCATGAAAATCCCAGGAGATCAGCAGTTTCTGAAATACTCAGACCAGCCCTTCTGGCACCAACAACCATGCCACGTTCAAAGGCACTCAAATCACCTTTCTTCCCCATACTGATGCTCGGTTTGAACTGCAGGAGATTGTCTTGACCATGTCTACATGCCTAAATGCACTGAGTTGCCGCCATGTGATTGGCTGATTAGAAATTAAGTGTTAACGAGCAGTTGGACAGGTGTACCTAATAAAGTGGCCGGTGAGTGTATGTTCTTATTTTTTTAGTTTCTCACACAACCCCTTTAAAAAGTAATAGGCAGAGTACAGTAGACATGTACAGTCATTTGCGATAGCTATATGATGGGTCCCTAAAATAAACTCCACTCAGATTCTCTCCTCTATCATATAACCATATATATATATCGCAGAGCACAGCTTCTCTCCCTCTATCATATAACTCTATATATCACAGAGCTCAGCTCCTCTCCTATATCATACAACCCTATATATCACAGAGCTCAGCTTTTCTCCTCTATCATATAACCCTATATATCACATAGCTCAGCTCCTCTCCTCTATTATATAACCTTATATATCACAGAGCTTAGCTCCTCTCCTCTATCATATAACCCTATATATCACAGAGCTCAGCTTCTCTCCTCTATTATATAACCCTACATATCACAGAGCTCAGCTCCTACTCTGTATTATATAACCCTCCCCTATATAACACGGAGCTCAGCTTCTCCCCTCTCTCATGTAACCCTATATATCACAGAGCTCAGCTTCTCCCCCTCTTCTATATAACCCTACATCTCTCAGAACTTACCGTCCTCCTTTATGATATAACACTATATATCATACAACTCAGCTCCTCTCCTTTCTCATATACATCATAGAGCCCCGCTTCTCTCCCTCTATCATATAACCATATATATCAAAGACCTCAGCTTCTCTCACTCTATCATATAACCCAATATATCACAGAGCGCAGCTTCTCTTTTCTATTATATAGCCCTATATATCACAGAGCTCAGCTTCTCTCCCTCTGTCATATAACCCTATATATAAAAGACCTCAGCTTCTCTCTCTCTATCATATAACTCTATATATCACAGAGCTCAGCTTCTCTCTTCTATTATATAGCCTTATATATCACAGAGCTCAGCTTCTCTCCCTCTATCATATAACCCTATATATCAAAGACCTCAGCTTCTTTCCCTCTACTACATCCTGCTCTCAGGTAGAGCCTCATAAACAACCTGGGAGGTTCACTATAAACAGTGTAAAACTATTGATGGCGCATACACACTTGTATAATTGGTTGGAATGGTACACCCCTTTACTTGAATTTTTTTTTACTAAATATTTTAAGTACCGCAATATAGCAACATGACGTAAAGTAGAGATTAGAATGTCATAGAAAGGCACATCAAAAAGCTCATATGTAAATATATCATAGTGTGAATAAACTATAAAAGCAATAGTTGTTAAAATATTGTGTTCCACTATAGCACATGCTCTATTGTTAACCACATATAAAACAGTCCAAGAACAAAACTTATCTTTGATGGCTTACTGGCTGTAAACCTCAAAACAACCTAGCGTATTTGACGCCGAATATTATGCAAAAAGACCATCTGATTATTAAAAAAGATCATTCCAGATTTATGGTTTCCATGACACCTTTAATTTTGCTTGTGATTCATTTGAGATGACAGTCTGTCATCCATCATAATTCACAGTAATTTATTTTTGTAGTCCAGGGCTACCGATAAAGCTTTCCAAGTCCTGGCTATAGCTAAAAAACTAGGGTGGGGACATTTATTAAAATTTGCTTAGCATTTTGAACAAGGTTGATACCTGTTACAGACAGAATAAGTTGATATGTGTAAATGTTTGGGTCCCCAAATATTGGGGGCAGTTGGAGTATCTATCCTATTATTTTCAATGGGAATCTGCCCCAAAGCTATGGGGGAAGCAAAATTATATGCCAGGTAGCTAAGATGCATTAAAATGGGGCTAATTTGTGTCAAAAACAGTGACAAAAACCATCACCACTAAGTAAACATCTGCAGCAGAATTGGAAGTATATTGCATCAAATTAACCCTTACACTACCCTAGACCACCAGGGATTTAGACTCTAACCTGTTCCCTGCTCTGGACCATCCAGGGCATTGGCCTTACTCTTTCAATGTCCTGGACCAACAGTGATTTAAACATATACCCTTACACTACCAGAATTGTTGCATTAACCCATAAATGTTGCATGCCACCAGTGATGTTCTCTACTCTGCACTGAAGAGGGACAAAAATCCCGAAACAGTGTTGTCTGTAGATGAGAGATACTGGCTTGGCTAAAAAATCCTTTTTGCTTTCTCAAGACTCGGTGGGTCAAAAGCAAATTAGGATTTGTTACAACCAACAGAGGGCGCTGTGGGCTTCTCAGCCCCTTTCCCATAATGCCTTGTGATATGCAGATGCTAAGTAGAGGGTGAAAAGGCAATACAAAAACTCTACAAGCCGTTCGTTCGGTGCTCTCCTTAAGGAGAGATCTTCCCTTCCTGAGCTACCAGTGATGTTAATAATAACCGCTTATCTGCCCTACATCACAATGCATCCTGGCAGTAAACCCTTCTCCGATATAAACTATTAGGAATACAGATATTAACACCTTCACTGCCCTATAGATTATTTGCTACTACACAGCAGTATTTATTTTCCTAGATCCATAACAGCCCTACTAGCTATAAAGGTTTAGCCAGACTTTTTTTATTTATTTTGCTAGAAGTTGGAGCAGTTCTAAAGTTTAAAGCTAATAATACTTAAAGGGGTTGTCTTATTACATCGATTCATCTTACCTCAGTCCTGTTTTCTTGGTTTCATTTTGAATTCAGGGGCGTGTTTACTGGCTTCTGCTAGGCTGCAGTAGAAGCCAGGTCTGTAACTATAGTGACCAGTGCTGGCAGCCTATCAGGAGAGAGTAAACAGGTCTGTAGCTATAGCGACCTGAGAAGCTGATGCAGTCCATACAAGATGGGATATCTAGGAATAGGTAGGACAATGTTAATGGACTTATATTGAAAGTGACTTGTTTTTGCAAGATCTTTAACATAAAACGCAAGCCTTGTAGTGAGACAACCCCTTTAAGCTCCCAGCTCCAGGGCTCCTCTTCTACTGCATCGAGTTCTGATTACATCCAGCATTGGCACAGCCTGGTGTAGCTGACCTGGGCATGAAGAGGAGTGTGGGAGTGAGGAGAGTATATAAATTAATCTGGTCTGTATAGGTATCTTTCAAAGAAACGTGCATGTAGACATAGGCGTGGCAATGTGTCAGTGGATAAGAGGGGCTCCAAGTCTGGGAAACAACCCAGAGCATATGGACAATTTATTGCGCTTGGAAGCTGTTGGCAAGTTTGTTGTCAGCAACCTCGAGAAAAATGGAACAATGTAAAATATCCAAAACCAGAAGCAACAAAAGAAAGGGATATCAAAATAAAACTTAACTTTTAATAATATACCGTATATACTCGAGTATAAGCCGAGTTTTTCATTACAAAAAATGTGCTGAAAAATGCGACCTCGGCTTATACTCGAGTCACTGTCGGAACTCGGGCGCTGTGATGGCCCTAGTGCCGACAGGGACGCTTCAGTTATATGCGACTCCTCAGGGAGCGCATATAACTGATTGCCGAGTACCTGACCGTGTCCGGGCACTCCGGTGGCCCTTGCGCTGTCAGCGATCTCTTCCCCTGCATGCGACTCCTCCGGAGCGCATGCAGGTGAAGAAATACCACTGTGGTGCAGAGAGCGAGCGCAGACTCGCGGCCGTCCAGAGTTTCCGGCACAGGCAGCGTGTGTCATCACGCTGCGTGCACGGCCTGATGACATGACGCGCTCTGTGCCGAGAAGATGCAGGAGAGTGCGCGGGAGGCCGGACAGCGAGGAGGCGGAGCGGCGAGGCAGACGGGCAGCGGGGAGCCAGGTAAGTGTTTTTTTTTGTTTTAAAACCATACCTATACCTGCCTATAGCCTTCCTATACCTGCTAGGGGGACCTATAGCCTGCCCATACCTGCCTATAGCCTTCCTATACCTGCTAGGGGGACCTATAGCCTGCCTATACCTGCCTATAGCCTGCCCATACCTGCCTATAGCCTGCCTATACCCTACCTAGGAGGACCTATACCTGCCTAGACCCTGCCTATCCCTGCTAGGGGGGCCTATACCCACCTATACCTGCTAGGGGGACCTATACCCTACCTATACCTGCTAGGGGGACCTATACCCGCCTATAGCCTGCCTAGGGGACCTATACCTGCCTATACCCTGCCTATGAGGACCTATACCTGCCTATAACCTGCCTATGGGGGCAATTAACTGCCTATAGCCTGCCGAGGGGGACATTAAACTGCTTATGGGGGATATTAAATTACCTATACCAGCCTATATCTGCCTATGGGGGACATTAAACTGCCTATACCTGCCTATGGGGGACATTAAACTGCCTATGGGGGACATTAAACTGCCTATATCTGCCTATGGGGGACATTAAACTGCCTATGTAATTTTATTGGTAATCTGTTTTTTTTTAAAATTCACCAGTAGCCGCTGCGTTTTCCACCCTAGGCTTATACTCGAGTCAATAAGCTTTCCCGGTTTTTGTGGCAAAAGTAGGTGCCGCGGCTTATACTCGGGTTGGCTTATACTCGAGTATATACGGTAATAAAAAATCCATAGAAAAGATAGACTTGCCATAGATGAGCACCACATCGCCTGCAGCGTCACAAATATCAAGCCAAGAAAAAATTGTAAGGATGTTAGCATAAAAAACCTTCCTTTTATTAGAAACAACAGTACATAAAGTGCAACGTTTCGGCTCAAAAATACCGAGCCTTTTTCAAGCATAGTCAGCCAAACAATTGTGCCACATTATATAGGTAAAACATATGGGCGTCAAATAAGTGCATTGACCAATCACATCTCACCTACTCAGAGTGTTACCCAATTACAAACACATTACATATTATAATATTAAACAGTATCCAATGAAAGTGAATAACGCAACTTACATGTTAGAGAGGGACCATCCGGAGGCTTGTTACGAGACACAGCGTCTACAAACTCTTACTGCGCAAGTCAACTAAGGGCACGCATGCTCAGAGTGCATTCCGCTTCAGTCTCTCAATGCGCATGCCCAATTCCCGTAGTATTCAGAATACACTGCGCCGAGAGACTCTAAGGCCGTGTTCACACGGCTTATTCACGGCGGATTTGTGCGCCGTATTGAGCGCACAAATCCGCCGTGAATACGGGGCGGGACGGAGGCGGGGCCGGAGCGCGGCGGGGGCGCCGCTCCCGGCCCCATAGACAATGCATTGTTTACGGCGCGTCCGCGCCGTAAATAATGTGCATGTCACTTTCTCCCCCCGCGGCGGATTCGCCGACCGGGGAGGAGCGACGGATTCCACTGTTCTCTATGAGAGCAGTGGATTACCGTAATTACTCCGACGGATTGGCGCCGTATTGAAGCGCAAATCCGGCGCGGAATACGGCGCCAATCCGTCGGCAAATAAGCCGTGTGAACGGGGCCTTATTGTTAACCCACTCAACAGCGCCATATGTAGCAGAGAAATCATAACAGAATTATCCTTTGTGGAGCGTAACCTCGGGCTCACCAGTGACATAACTCTCGGATATCTACCACGTACCAATGGGGATCGATGCCGTGAAACATGACAGTTCACCCCATATAATGTAGGCACTACCCACCACACGTAACACACAACGTGTGAACAGGTGGCAGTGTGCTATATCCACTAAAGAAAGTCACGGTCCCGTACAGCACCACATATATATTCATTAAGAAGAAATATATTCAACTGCTTGGCTGTCAACAAGGTACAAACTTTGTGTAACACAATCATCATAAAAAATACTGTAATGTCACTCAGCCACAATATAATAGCATCCTCCGCAAACCAACCAAAATGGTCCCACTCATCATCTTCATCCTATAAGAATAATAAAATCATTAGTGACGTGAAAGAATGTGAATAAAATCATTATTAAAAACAATCATAAGCACAACATTAATACAGAAGATACTTAGCTCATAACTTATTCGTATTAAACTCAAGATTAAAGGAGTTGTCTCCCTTCAGAGTTTCAAAGAATGCATGAATGAAATACTCTGCCACTTCCTGGTTCAGACTGACTCATTTGCATAAGCTCCCTGCTTGTACAGCTCTGTGCTCAGTTGTGCTTTCAGTTGCTAATTAGATCAGATTAGCTTCTCAAACTACTAACAGGACTTCTTATCTGATCCCCAAAACAAAAGCCCTAATTACAGTTCTGTTTATTTTACATAAATCAAGATTTTTACTGCTCAGCAGCATGGACACTGCCATGACCTGTGTGATGACTTCACTCACTGTTATCTCATTGAACAAACAGCAGGGGGAGAATTGTTTACAGGTCCTTTACTGAGGGAACTGAAATAGCCAGGGAGGTCATAAATTCACTTGTATCTCCTTAGGGAAAACAGAGGAATAAAGCAATATATTTGGAAAATGTCTTTATTTTGTGTTCCCTACAATTTGAAAGCTGTTCTTTGTAGCGAGACAACCCCTTTAAGACCCAAAGGATGTAAGGATTGTAACTCAAAAATCCACTTCAATTCTTTTTTCATTAGAAGCTTCTCACGGTCCCCTCCATGTCTAAGTGGAGGTACATGATCTATCACCCCGAATTTCATCTGAGAGATAGAGTGATTACTTTCAACAAAATGTCGAGCCACTGGTAAATCCAGCATTTTGAGACGTATAGTACTCTTGTGTTTGTTGATTCTCTCCCTTACTTCCATAGTTGTTTCTCCCACATAAACCTTACTACAGGGACAGACAATCATATAGATGGCATAAGTAGTACGACACGAAAATCTACCCTTGATCTTAATGGATCTACCTGACTGAGGATGATGGAAAACATCACCTTTGATTAAATTATTACAATTGCTGCAACTCAAGCAAGGAAAATTGCCTAAACGACGGGGAGCCAGCAATGTCTGTCTCATACCGGATACTGTCGGTAGATCTGATTTGACCAACTTATCCCTCAAATTATTACATCTTCTGTATGCCATCATTGGGGCTTCAGAAAAATCAACAACATCAGGAAATCCTCTCTGAAGAAGATGCCATTCTTTCCTCAAATTCTGGGCTATCTTAGAGCTCAATGTACTATAGGTGGATACAAAAGGAATCCGCTGATTCCGATCTTTTGAACATTTCACCAGAGCATCCTTTTTACATATTTCAGCCGTTCTCTAGGTCTTTTCAACAACTTCTTTGGATAGCCTCTCTTCATGAATTTATTGCACATCTCATCTACTCTCCCTTCTATCTTGGATTCCTCAGAAACTATTCTCCTAATTCTCAACAACTGGCTCCAAGGGAGTGAATCCAGCATATGCTTCGGGGGAAAACTGTCATAAAGTAACAAATTATTCCGATCTGTATCTTTCACAAATAAATCAGTCTTCACATACACCATAGTGTCCAAAAATTGTAAAGAAGTACCTCTTCTTTTTGGACAAATATCAAGCCGTCACTCTCCGTATGCAATCAGTGTGTGATGGGTGCAAGTCTCACCTCTGGGACCTGCACCTATCTTGAGAAAGCGCCCTGAAACCTCTCTGTTTTAAACAAAGAGTTGGTTGGAGCTCTCCAGTTGAAATCAATAGGAGTTCTGAGTACAGCTCATTCTTCAGATACTGTAGGTGTCACACATTGATGGCATATTCTATCGATATCCCTTCAATGGGTAAGGTGGGACAACCACTTTAAGTTGACATGGCTGAGCAGGGTTGATAAGTTTTATTTAAAATGTTGTGTGTGTTGAAGCTATGTAGTGACGTGTATTGAATAAATGTTTTCAATTGGAAGTGTGCCTGATCAATGAAGAACAGAAGGTAATGTCATTCTTATGTGAGCTCAGCAAGCTACCTCGCATATGAATAGCAGGCTGGGTGGACATTTACAGCGTATTCTTGTAAATTTGCACACAACTTCTGTCTGAGAAACCTGCAATATAATTCTGGAAGCGATAGGAGACGTAAGCAGCTGCTGGCGGGGTATCCATGAGGTCCCCCACCAGGCAGAACAGGACCTTAGTTTTGCATAGTATACTGATAGATTGCTCATAAAGTGATCAAGCTACATAGGAGGCTGTTTGCCTCAGGGGTTTAGCTCGGAATTTATAAACTGTGTTATTTGCCTTTAAAATGTAACATCCTTAAATAACTTTTTGTTCAATCATTCTTAAAATGTAAAGACACCATGTTATAAAGAGGTATAGAAGGAGCCACAGACACATTAAAGGCATAGTAAGAAATGACAAACATGCTTAAATAAATTGTGTGAATTGTTTTTTTTATTTTTTTATTTTTTTTTTAAAAGTGTCCTACATGTGAACCCACATTAATAGAAATTTTAGTTTTTACAGATGTAAATACAAGGTTTAGACTTCATGCACAGGAATATAAGCTTAATCTTTTTTCACACAATCTTTGAGCTGTACTGAGCCTTAACACACATCCATTGACTTCAGAAGGCCCCTACCATACCTTATATTGCTTCTGATTCCATATGTAAATTGATTAATAAAATATAAGTTTTCTTTAAAATACAGATAAAACACAAATGATACACTACATAATGCACATAATAGCACTCACATAGAATGTAGGTATATGAAAATGTTCTAAAGTGCCTAATAAGGAGGAATCAAAGGGGTTGTCTCACAACAAGGATTGCTTTTTATGTTAACGATCTTGCAAAAACAAGTCACTTTGCAATATATGTCCATTAACAGTGTCCTACCTATTCCTAGATAACCCCTCTTGTATGGGTTGCATCAGGTCCTCAGGTCGCTATTGTTACAGACCTGTTTGATCTCTCCTCATAGGCTGCCAGCACTGGTTGCTATAGCTACAGACCTGTTTGATCTCTCCTGATAGGCTGTCAGCACTGGTTGCTATAGCTACAGACCTGGCTTCTATTGAGGTCTACTAGAAGCCATTAAACACGACCCTGAAATCAAAATGAAACCAAGAAAACAGGAGGAATCAATGTAGTGGGACAACCCCTTTAAAGCATAGCCTAAACCCACATAAGGTGCTCAAAACTACCTATATAACCAGAAGTAATGAGATCCCATATATATTCAACATACAGTATAAAGGCAACAATTGATACAGACCATAACACGTAACATATATGTACTTTCGATATGGGTGTTTTTATGTACATTTTTATGTCATTTAATATAAAATTATCTTTTAACTTATCTTTTTACTCTTATACTGCATATTTTGTAGACCTATAAAGAGCTTCATTGTACATCATATTACTGAGGTATTCTTTAGAAGCAAAGCTTAGTCATATAGTTGGTGGTCACAGTGTACCGATATGCCTGTTAGTGTAGGGACCCATTTAACAGAGGCCATCTTGATCTTACACGTTGGCTTATACAGTTTGATCAAAGTGTGTACTAGTTGTCTCATGTTTGTATATTTTTGCTTAGCAGCAGTAGATAAATGTATAGCACATACATGTGACCCATGTCTTTTTCTTTTCTACAATTTTGCTCTGTAATGGCATTCCATAGGATGGCACCATGCCGCTACGCCAATGGCTAAGAAGTACAGAAACATATTAATGTGGCTTTGTTCATTTCTTCATCTTTTGTGCATTAGTCTGCTTTGTTGTTTATCTAAAGAGAGAAACGTCTCCCTGTATAGTCAAATTAAGTTTTTTTTTGTTTTTGTTTTTTACATCATTTTGTTAGGATGGTGTAATCTGCATCACCATTCTAGAGAAGAGAAGAAAAACAAATGGAAAAGCTGACGTTAAATTATTTTACCTATTAAAGTCAATGGATTGCAACAGAAAGCATATGTTGGCGTCTATTTACATCAGTTATGCTCTTCGATCTGGCTAGTAGAGGGGGGTGGAGGCAGGTTTCACAATAGGGGGAATGCTTGTTTGCATTTTAATTTTTTTTTTTAACTAAAGACATGCTGAATTGCTTACCCCTTGTCCCATTCATTTCAATTTTAAATTGAACTGCCCCCAGATGTCAAATACAGTTGTGTTCATAAAGCATTTTTGTATATTCACCCGTCAAGAACTTTTATGCACTTTCCAAGCAGAATCTGCCTTGAATTCCTCTTTGTTAACTTAAAGAAAACAATTTCCATTGACCTCAATAGAAAATATGTGTTGTAGTACATATGTAACATATTTGCACCGTGCAATTTTTTTTTTTTTTCACACGCACCCATTCACACGGCAAAGACAAAATACCAGTCAGATTTTCCAACTGGTATTTTGTCTTTTCTTGGCATGTAGGAGGATGGCTTTTGTCCGTGTTTTGCAGTTTCAAGCCATCCTTCCTCACATGTTCATGTTCTGCCCGAAAACTGGGCGGAAGGATTAACATGTTCTAAGTTTTTAGGAATGCCGGCGGTGTCAAAAACCGTCCAGTGTAAAATCCGTGCAGTGTGAACTGCTGCACGGACTTTCTATTTAAATCAATAAAAAAAGGTTGACAGTCAGTTTACAGACGGTTTTCAAATCCGAAAACTGTCTGTAAAAACCGACTGAGAATCCTTGCCGTGGGGACAAGCCCTTAATGTGTGTGCTAAAGCAGAGGTTGCCAACCCTAGTCCTCAAGGCACACCAACAGGTCATGTTTTCTGGCTTTCCTTAGCATTGCACAGGTGAAGTCATTATTGTCAGTGCATTCTGCACAGGTGATATCATTATTGTCAGTGCATTCTGTGGGAGATCCTGAAAACATGACCTGTTGGTGTGCCTTGAGGACTGGAGTTGGGGAACACTGTGCTAAAGGATGATTCTTCTTCTTAGTATATAAGATATTAGCGAAAATCATTTTTATTGAAAGAAACATTGTGAAAAGAAAATCATGAAATATTGTGTTTAAATTAAAGTTACCTGGCAGGAATGTACTTTGTGATTCTCTAACATATAACTTACCCCAATAAAAAATAATTATTACTGATTAGTCTATGGTATCTATTTAATGAGGGAACAGATGCCCTGATCACAATTCAGATTCCTGTCAGCAACCGATTAATGATTAAATAGCGCATGGGCATCTACTCAGATAATTGTTTTAGCAACACAGATGTTTTGTGGAAGTCGTAAAAGATCAGAAGAGTTGATTGTCTGCTGGAATTAGGATCACATTAACCTCCTGCCATTCAAAGCATTACTCTGCATATAATGAGCAGGAAGGCGGCTTGAAGGTAAGAACATTCAGTCTGAGGTAGCAAATTGTGCACCTCTTTTTATTGCCCTCAATTTTTTTGTTTGTTTGCTTTATCGACACTTGTCTCTTTACAGAAATTATCCCAAGTGATTTTGGGTTTCTGAAAGAAAATGAAGCTTTGCAACATTCATTTACACCATTTCATATCTTAAAGGATGCATTATAGTCAGTAGTATTGGGAGTCTTGTTCCCAGGAGAAGTGAAAACATTTTGAAGTTTGCTGTAAGGGGTGGAATACTGTCCCACTGGAATGCCTAAAAGCCTATTCTTACTAAAAAGAACATGGCAGCATGGCTTAAGTTTGCAAAGTTGCATCTTTACAAAACTAAAGACATCTGGACCAATGTCCTTTGGATAGACAAGACCGAAGTGGAGATGTTTGGCCATAATGCAAACCAGCACATTTGGTCAAATCCAAACACCACATATTATTATTATTATTTATTTTTAAAGCGCCATTGATTCCAGGGCGCTGTACATTCGAGGGGGTTACATACATTACATAAGTCAAACGAGTACAGTGATAAGTGATAATGACAATTGGCACGACAGAGGGAGAGATATCAGCACAAATCATATCACTTCAAATCATATCACATATCAGCACAAACACCTCAAACCTACTGTCAAGCATAGTGGAAGAGTGGGGTCTTAGGCTTGTTTTTTAGCTACAAGACCTGGGCACTTTGCGGTTTATGTCTCAACCATAAGTGCCCCTGTATACCAAAGTGAGATCAAATATCCAACAGCAAAAGTTTGTCAAAATTGCGTCATGTAACAGCACACGAGCAAATTTACAACAGACTGGCTAAAGAAGAAAGGAATCAAGGTGTTGCAGTAGCCCATAGCACCGCTGTGGTGGGGCTTTAAGAGAGCAGTGAATAATCGAATATCCACAAACCTCAAAGGACTGAAGCAACATAAAGATTGTTTGGCCAAAATACCCAGAACGATGTGAGAGACTGATGAAGTCTTACAGAAAATAATTAAAGTCATTGCAACCAAAAGTGGTTCTACAACTTATTGATTCATGAGGTGTACTTAGTTTTTCATACATGGCTTTTCCATTTTGGCTTTGTTTTTGGTAAATTATGACATGGTGATATCTCTTGAGTAATGCTCACCAAAGCAAGGTGTTGGATCCTCTGGGTCAGCCACCAGCTTTGGCATAGAACCATGCCGATGAACAAAGTTTGAAGAGTCCCCTGGTTTTCACCCTCTTACCCCTTGAACAAGGGATCTGAACTTCGCTGCAGGGAACTTGTAAGTTGTGATAGCTGATGTGCAAGTGTGGTACTGAAAGAGCAGAGAGAGAGTCAGTTGACAAGCAGAACGGCAGGTGAAGTTCATTCATAATCAGGACACAAGAAGAAGGTCAGGGCAGGCTGTAGACAAAAGTCAGAAACGAGTAGAAGTCAGATACTGAGCATATAAACTGGAAATCACAAACCAATGCTGTGAAGCTAAAGGTCACATTTAAGGACAAGTTTATGGGTCTTGGAAAAGCTAGGTGACGTGCACTGGCCCTTTAAGACAGCAAGGAGAAGCATGCACCCAAGGGAGGGACCTGCAGCAGGAGAAACTGATGGACCAGGGAACAACCAAGCTGCCTGGTATGGTAAAGTGGTGAACACATGTGGCCAAGGCCCATGGGACAGGCTGCAGCCTGGCCTGTAACATTAGATTTGTTAATCATCTAAGATTGTATTTACTTCAATTCATTAGCTTTTAAGGACTAGAATTTTTTTATTATGTCCTGACACACAAAACTACAGAATTTAAAGAGGGTTCACTTTCTCATGTCTGTACTCGTCAGTTGGTCTTCTGGGTGAGGACCCATATCTTAGTCTTGCATGCCACTATGACTGATAATAAAGGCCCTGATAAGCCACAGTCTTGGCCATATAAATGTTGATATTGAAAGGCTGAAAACTGGAGCTCTGGCTTGAGTAAAGCTAAGGGCATGTCCACACGTCAAGGTTTTGAGATGGTTTTCAAAACCGACCGGCAACCGTCCACATAGACTTTGATAGAAAATCCATACAGTAGTCTACACTGAACAGATATTCAGCCGGACGGATTTTCACACTGCCGGCGTTCTGAAAAACTTTGAACATGCACAATCTTCCGTCCGGTTTTCAGTCGGAAGATGTGCATTTCCATGATTGAGGGGGACGGGCAAATCCGCAAACCACCGACAGAACTGTCCCCCAAAACCATGCAAAAGACAACAAAATATCGTCCGGATTCTTAAACAGAATCCGACCAGTATTTTGGCTATGCCGTGTGGACCTATCCAGTTCTTGCACTTTCCTTTTGGGAACTGTAGTGTCTCTATCTTGATGCTAGAGTGACTGGTATTCATGTTCAGGTCTCAGAAAAGGGCATTTACATGATCCAAATGATGTAGAGGAACCCATGTAGGGGAATTATGTAGGGTATATAAGGATCATTTTCATCAAACAACAAATATTGCACTATTTTGTTATTTTACTATTTTTTCTAAACTTCTTTAAGAGCGGTTGCACAATTAGCGAGGCCAAAACCTCAGTACCTAAGCATTTTGATTTATGAACACAATTAACAGGGAAGACTCTGTTCTATAGTCAATGCATTTGGCTATACTCGGAACTCTCGATTACTGTGGAAGAGTTTCAGCCATGTCTGTTCAAAATGGAGATGTTTTGGGCTCGTTTCAGAGATAGGATTGGGCCCCAAAGGTGAGACCTGCACCTATCCGACAATTATGGCATATCCTATCATTATGCCATTAATGTAAATGATGGGACAACACCTTTAAGATTTGAGTACATTAAATGCGGCTAGGATCAAATCGTATAATCGTAAGATGCACCATAACAATGCCAGTGCATTGACCAGTATCTTTACATTGGTCGTTAGTAGAGAAATAGGCCTGTAGGATTTGGAATTTTCTAGTATTACTCTCCTATTTCTATTTAGGCTTATTAATACATTATTAAGTCATGAGGCTTGTCAGACAGTTTCAAAAGATGTATTATATCCAAATATGTGGAGTTCGCGAAGATCAGTTGATGTCTCAGAACATATACATTTAAAGTAATTCTAGTTATTTTCACCAATGAGTATGTCGTCACTAGATTGGCCATAGAAGTACTCAAGTCGCTGTATTTAAAGGAGTTCAATGTATTTATATAAATGTACCTAAAATAAATGATGTGTAGTAAACTATGAGTTAAAAATTTGGCCTTCAAGATCTGATCTATGAGACCATGGCTGCCATAGAAAACTGTGTCAAGATGTTTTCTTCTGCATATTCCATTGTGGATAGGAACTTGTTGGGAGTATTCACCATAACATGAGAGAACAGATGTTGCCTTGGTCCTTTCCTCCTGTCACCCTCTGCTCACTGTTCTGAGAAGGTCGCATAGTAATTTATTAGGGATAATTGGTCCCTCGTATGCTTTGCTCACCTGCATCATTACCCTCTAAGTGTGCTACGCTTCGCTGGTGTATTAGTAACGTACGCTGGAACCTCGTTATCTCTTTATCCAAATGGCCTCATTTAAAAGAGAAAAGCTCATGTTATGAAGGGCAATTACACATTAAGTGTTATGTGTAATTTTCATCTGTCTGATGGCCTCAGACAAGCTACAGGGCTGTGTTTAACCTCAAGCTACAGAGGCTTTAGGTACCACAAGGGCTAAGTCTCTGCACCTCCAACTTCTGTCTCCGCTTCTGTACTAGTGCATTGTATACTTAAACTCACTGCTGACTGTCTTTACAACTTCCTTTTCTTTTACCGTTATAATTTCTCAGTGTGCCATGAAGTGTGGTAATACGAGAAATCACAAAGATGAGCAAGTAAGGGCTTCTTAACATGACTTGATGGGTAAATAAATAGTATCATTATTACATTTCTGTAATGCCTTAGATTCAGTCATTGCACAAGGCTGTAGCTATGTGGGTGCAGAGGCAGCAATTGCCTAGGACCCAGGATTTGTTTTTTTGGCTGTTCACCATTCTGTATTGATTGTTCTTGGAGTTTTCCAACCACTGCATGTCAGTCAGCTACCAACATTTCGTTGTATGGAGAAAGCCTGTACAAAACAGCAAATAAAAGTCTTGTATATTGATGGAGTTGTCCATTCAACACCATAAAGATGTTGAAACATCTATAACAATCTTTAGGCTATGTTCGCACACCTTTTTCTAATGGAGGAGATACTAACAAATTTATAGCACATCTTAAACTTATTTCCTGAAATGGATTTTGCCATATTTTAGAATGCAGAGTAGTTCCAAGTAATAGTGCCAATTCATGTCCTGCCTCCTGACACCAAATAGGCACATAAAAATCCATGTAGGTGAAATTCCGCACCCCAGTTCACAGTGTGAACTACAGTGCATATATTACTCACAAAAAGTTAGGATATTTGGCTTTTGTTGAAATTTCAGGATGAACAAAACATTTCTTGTAAATGTTTTTAAATGCACAAAATTAGGCCATCTCTTAACTTTAGATGCACATGTCCAACTGTTCAGTGTTTCAGTACTTTTTGCACAACTGACTTAACTCTAACAAAGATCTTAATGGCAAAATTCACAACAGGTATTTGATCCTTGAATCGCCCAATAAATTTAGGGGATCAATTTGAATTGAGATTTATACAGTCCTCCTCATCATGCTGTTCACATTTTGACATCATGAGACCAAGACAACAATTGATCAACACCTTACAATGGCAATTGAAGCCATTGCAAAGCTTCAAGCAGGATGCTGTCAGACAGAAGGGGCCATTGAGCTCAGAGTATCACAGAGTGTCATCAGCAGGTTGCAACATAGATACAGAGAGACTGGAAGAATTACAGAAGGCAAAGAAGTGGACGTGATTTGGCTACAACACACACTGATGACCGCTCATTGTTAGCAATGTCCAGCAGAACTGGATGATGAATGCCACATAACTCCAGGCACGTTTAGGGGACATTTACACGGCACAGGACAAATACCGGTAATACCGACCGGTATTTGCATTGTTTTCGTGCCGTGCACACGGCCACCGGGGGATGACTTTTCTCAGCGATTAGTGGAGAAATGCCCTCCCCCTTTGCATAGACATGTTCTTCTGCCGCCCGAAAGCCGGACGGAAGAATGAACATGTTGTATGTTGTTCGGACTGCCGGCGGTCTGTAAAACCGCCGGGCGAAAAACCCATGCAGTGGGGACTTATGCGCGGGTTTTCCCTAAGGCTCGTGTTAAAAGTTTTCACCCAGTTTGCAGATGGTTTTCAAAACCAAAAACCGTCTGAAAAAATGGGTGAAAACCCGTGCCGTGGGGACATGGCCTTAAAGGAGGTGAGAGGCAGCCAAGTGTCACATCAGACCATTTGTAACCATTAACATTAATGTGGTCTGCATTTCTAGACGACTGGCAAGGGTACCTGACCATTCCACCAGGTAGAGACATCATCGTCTTGCATGGGCCTGGGAGCATCTGTTATTATTATGTTCTAAAACTTCTGACTAATAATGGCCTTCTAGATGAGTGCTCCTTTCAAAGAAAATGATTGATAGACACTGGGATAAAGGAATGGAAAGTGCCATCACCAAAACAATCGGCTCTAGATCAGATGTGGTCCATAAAGAGGTTTCATTGGATGTGCATGATTTTATATTTTTGTTCATTTATTGGATTTGATTTGCTTAACATAAGTTTCCTACCTTATTTTTTAGGATCCGGCAAGCTGGCTTGAAGGTGCGATTCTGCACAAATGAATCCCAGGCCACCAGGGCTCAATTTGTCTGTAAACTGCAGAAGTTTGGTTTCAACATATCAGAGGATGAAGTAACTGCTCCAGGCCCTGCTGCAAGAAAACTGATGCTAGAACAGGGATTGCGTCCTCACCTACTGATCCATGATGGTAGGTGGAAAACACTTCACGTTAAAATTTGCATTAGTACAGGAATAGTAAAAACTATCTAGGAGTGGATAATAACAAATAGATCTTATTAGAATAGTATACACACAATAGTATATACATTATTCTATGTCAGATTATTTACATTGTATATGATCCGTACATTATTTGATCCTCTATTAAGTACATTCCTTCTTATGGAATTGTTTGCCTATATAGATCAGTGAATAATCTCTGCATCTATCACCTTTCTTGTTTTAGACCTCATCCCTGAATTTGACTCCATTGATAAATCTGAACCCAACTGTGTTGTGATTGGAGACGCTGCTGAAAACTTCTCTTATCAAAATGTCAACCGAGCATTTCAAGTGTTACTTGGCCTTGAGAAACCAGTGCTCATATCTTTAGGGAAGGGGTGAGAGGTTCCATTCATTATATGTTCTTAGAAGTATCTATAGTAATCTTTCTTTTCCCTCCTTTTCTGTATAGTGGAAATGTTTGTTATTCAGGCCAAATTAATTGAGGGCACTTTTATATTTCATATAATGGTTATATAAGGCTCTTATGTTACACTCATTGAATTTTCTGTTGGGATTGTTATGTCTGTAAGAAACACCGATGCACCATAGTTAAAAATCTACATTTCCGGTTTGCAGTCCTTGAGGCTGGCGATAATAATAATATATAATAATAATAATTTTTATTTATATAGCGCCAACATATTCTGCAGCACTTTACAATTTAGATGGTATACATACAGACATTACACATTAAAAGAACTTACAAATGAGACAAAAGGTGTAAGGACCCTGCTTGCGAGAGCTTACAATCTATTATGGTGTATGGGTGAGACAAAGGGTTAAGAAGTGCTCAGTTTACAATGGTACAGCCATGTTACATAAATAAGAGGTGGTTTACATAAAAGTTGTAATCTGATATCATCAGCAGAGCAGAGAGCACGGGTAGGCTGGTAGACAGAGATGAATGAGGAGATGTAGGGGGGTGCAGCGCTGTGGAGAGCTGTATGGGTGAGAGTGATGAGTTTATGTTGTATCCTGTACTGAATGGGCAACCAGTGCAGTGACTGACACAGGGTAGAGGCATCAGTATGGCAACTGGAAAGAAAGACAAGCCTGGCTGCTGCATTCAGGACAGATTGGAGATGGGAAAGTTTACAGAGAGGGGGACCAATAAGCAGGGAGTTACAGTAATCAAGACGAGAATGAATGAGGGCAACAATGAGGTTTTGAGCTGTTTCCACAGTGAAAAGTATGGATTTTGGAGATGTTCTTGAGGTGCAGTTGACAGGAGCGGGCAAGAGATTGGCGATAGACTTCAATATACTATTTAACCAATATCCAGTCACCTATGGGTTTTGCCTCATCCATAGATGTTTATATATTTTTTTTTAAATAGGACTTAGTTGTTTATATACAGAATGTGCCAGCAGGGCTGGTCCAACGGTGGCTGCAGATGTGAGTACAGGTAATTTAATATTAGTTGACAGCAGTCTGGAATGCACAGGGGTTTCTTAAAGTCTAGGACAACTTCTTTAATCTTTAGTTGTCTTCAGTCTTCCATTGAACAGAAAAATGGAAATTTACTTCTGAACCACAAAAATATGTCAAAACTTACATTTTAGTATTTGAATCTCTCTATATCAAGTGATACTTATTTTAGTGTTGAAGAAAGCTTTCCAGATAAGCTATAGTGTCCTGATGTTCACTTGAACTGTGCACATGGTGTTTAAGCTCTCAGACCCCCACTTAAATAATCTTCTAACACGTATGGTACATATGTAGATAACAGTGGACTCCATCTGCATTGGGTCCATATGACTTCCAGACTTCGAGTGACCGATAGACATCAGTTGAAGAAACTTAAGTTCATGGCAGTATACGCTTTTTGTGTAAAATACAAAGGCGTGGAAGACCAATGTTTCATGTTCAGTACAAAAAGCATATACGTTTGACAATTTGGGCTACGTTTGCCCCATGTTTGTTCTATTGATATCTATCAGATGGCTGCAGCTAGATTGCAGTATCCGTTGGGTACCTTTTTTCAACATTTCCCAACAGATAGCTTCAATATAGTTAATAACGAAGTGTGTACCTGGACTAAGAGTTCCATGAAGCATAATTTATGGGGAGCAATAATAATTAAATAAAAAACGTTTTTAGGAATAGCATTTTTTATTCTACATGTTGCATTATACAGGAATTTCCACTAAATCATTCCTTCTCTGTTTTATGTTTATTACATGCCTTAAACAGACTTGATTGCCATTTTTTTTTTTAATAATTAAAACAAGATACTGATAAATATTATTTTCTGCTTAGCCATTTTTATTTTCTGACTGTAGATGTTTTAGTTCTGTTGTCTGTATATGATTATGGGGGCAGCTATCTTGCCTGAGCTGCTTTTAACAGAATTTAGAGCCCTTACAGTAGCTACATGGATATAGGAGCCTGTGAACAGGAGTAGGCCCACTGACTTCTATAGGAGAGTTTTCCAGGCATGATCTGTGACCTGGAAAAAACTCTTTCCTTGGAGGGGAAGAGGGTGAGCTGTGACCATCTCCTATTGTGAATGATGGATCTTGTGTTATCTATAGACATTGGTGTCACCTTTTACTGTAATCCTGCCTTTGCCGATAATGAGGAGACTGCTGAAAAGTTTTCTCTACAGAACAGGAAATGTCAGACTATTATTAGGCTTAGTGGCCAAAGTAATAACTATAGGATTTTAAGATTTTTTTAAAAACAGTGATAGTGATATGGGAAAATTAAAAACAAATACAACCACAAATTCTAAAACTGTGTGTTTAACATGACTTAATAGTTTATTTTCTGATGATACATTTCCTTTAAATATATAGCTAAATACTTATAATATTTACACGTTTTCAGACGTTATTATAAGGAAACTGACGGCTTGAAATTAGACGTGGGGGGCGTACATGAAAGCTCTGGAGGTAGGTATGCTTTTTATGATGTCTGTAGACATTGATACTGAATTATTGCTCTTTAGTAATTTCCCTTCTTTTTTGTCAGTATGCCTGTGATATCACAGCAGAGGTTGTGGGAAAGCCATCCAAGAACTTCTTCATGTCTGCACTGGCAGAGCTGGGAGTACAACCACATGAGGTAGCATATGTTTGCAGTATATAACAGACATACCTATGTAATAAACTGTATTTCTCTATGCCTTAGTATTGTCTCATAGCTATGGGGCCCAGAGGTTGAGGTGCCCCACTCAGGTACAAGAACATTGTTCCTTTTTGTGGGAAACAAGTGGTTAGTTGTTTCCTGCTATATAATCCTACTACAGTATTTAGGTTCCCTGATGAAAGTATGAAAGTATTATTTATACCTTTAATTAGTGATACTTATGCTGCTGTTTCAATTTATTGTCATTACGTAGTGACAAGGTTTAATGCCAAAGTATGGTTTAATGCTAAGGTTGCCTGTACAGAGAGAACAGTTCCTTGCCAGTATATAGACAGTCCATATTGTGGAGGTTTAGGAGAGCCTGCATATTTCCTCCAGTTTCCACATACCGGAGGTACTGGTGAAACTTAGGTAAGATCAGGACACAGTAATAGCCATCAAACTGTTTTGATCTAATAGGCTCCGTATCATTGAGAAGAGTCACGTTCAATATGGAGTTTTTTCCTAATAAACAACCTATATCTATGTCATGGTCTAAAGGTTTAAGCCAGACAACTTGGAGGTTATACAGCCAGACTATGAATTAGAAGAATTTTTTAACAGTCTTAAGAACTGCATCACCATCAAGGTCTGTGACCAATGGAGAAGATCTATGCAAACCAGGCCAGAGTAATAGTAATTATGTCATTCTCTCCAAAGAGGCTTTGCCTCATTAACAAGAGTCACTGTCAATAGTCTTCCTTGAACCTAAAGGTAGGCCATGGTCTTGGGAAATGCTGCCTGGTAGCCTGGATGTTGACCAGCTCCTACCATGAGTAGAGGGCTTTCTGTCACAGTGTTAAGAACATGGTCACAGTCAAGGTCTGAGACTATGGAGAAGGCCTATGTAAAGAACAGAGAGTTTCTTAACCTATCTCAGACAGACAGTTGTTAATAGGGATTATCCACTTGAAGTGTTGGAGCCTCTATAGGATGATTTGGACACAGGGCTTACCACATCCACTCTGAGTGACCAGACTGTTGCCATGTTAGTATTCCAAAAGCAGCTCTCATTCTCAGAGCCCCTGATCAAGTGATTTGGGGTTCCATCAGAGTATGTCCCTCTGTCCTCAAGCCAAGTCCCCAAAGATTTGTCAGTAGTACTCAATGGCCTACGTGAACCTTCCAATATATATAAACAATAGGTGGATATTTTATAATAAAGTATTCCGTTTATTGCATAACTTAGTGACAACTTAAAGCTCAATCAGAGCAGGTACTTGCGTTAAGGTACATCTAGTCGTGTGAGCGAAAAGTCCTGGAAAGTCCATGGATCAGTAATTTCCACATACCGTGTCTCGGCATAGCATCTCCATCACGGAGCTGGTAAGAGGACAGGTGGGGCCAGAGCACACGCGCGCGATGTGAACCTTCTCCCATTTCTGAGTGATTTGACGGCCGATATCCGGCTTTAGAAACCAGTCTCCTGGCACAGACTGACCCTGGCTTAGCTATTCAGCCACCTGTTATCAGCTACATAAGTGGACTACTCATAGATGGTGGTTCTTTGTCCATTCTTTGATAGTTCCCACTTCTCAGATGGTAAGAAGATTGAGGTGCCTCACTCTACAGGATACATAGTCATGACTTTTTTGTTTGCCCTGACTTATACAAACTTCCCTCTAAGCTGAGGAGAAAGGTGTTGGATAGCTAGAATAGCTATGCGCCCCTCGGATTTGATGGCATAAGTCTGCCTCATGAACCTTGGTGTTTAATACTGGGATATGCTTCAGACGAGTTCCCCAATTAGAGTGGGATACACTTGTCGTCAACAGGGTTTAGCAAAGCTAATTGTCACAGACAGCGGCACAGCCTGTGGGATGGGCTGCGGCCGCGTCCGTTCCCCGACCCTCTCCCCGGTACTGGGGGCAAGTGCCCCCGCGGCCCGTGCGCCGGGCTATTGGCACACTCTCCCCCCCGGAGGTTAGGTACTCACCCGACCATGCTCCTGACTCCATGCGCTCCTGTGCCGGCTTTCTCAGATTTAAAGGGCCAGCGCGCCGGTAATTGGCAGTTGCCGGCCGCTGACCCTATACAATGGCTCCTCCTCCTCCAGCAGTCCTCTGCCGGATCTTTAGTGCCCTTGGAGCCTACTGAGAAAGTGTATCGTCTTGTCTAGTGTTTCCTGTGTACTGTTCCGCCTTGCAACCGTCCTACGACCACGAACCTCTGCCGCTTGCCCTGACCTACCGCCTGTCCCCGACTATGACTCAGCCTTACGATTTTGGTACCACGCTCACCCTTGGCTGCCACCGCGAGCAAGTCTCGTCAGTGGTAGCGACCTGGTAGACTCCCGCCGCAGCAAGTCCATCCCGCTTTGCGGCAGGCTCTGGTGAAAACCGGGTTCTACTTAGACTCCGCTCGCTGGTGTGGGCTTTCACCATAGCTTGCGGTGGGCCAGCGGATCCACTACTGCTACTGTTACACTAATTGATGGACTTCCCATCCTTGAGATCCCTTTCTGTGTATTAATACAGGTTCTTGCCGACAGGGAGCAGTATTTGTCAAAAGCTACAGATTGTAATTGCACTGCCACATGTCCCTGCCACAGGGATAACAGAACTATCTCTGCATTCACTGACATCAGGTCCTGCCTCCTTCTCATCAGTGTTCCAGTAGATGTCTGTCAAGGGACGGACAGATAATTCATGGCTGCTAGCATTTTAACTCTCTCTGCTGAATGTAAACTGCAGGAACTTCCCTGATGTTGCTAGCTAAACACAAGACTTTGTCAAATTTTATAATCCAGTATTTGCTGGAGAAAATTGAGTGCATGGAAAGTGATATAAAAGAGCCTCCACTAAGGCTTTGTTTGTAAAGCAATCATCCAGATTAAGGATGATGAACACGCCCCAAGTTCTCAGTGCCACAGCCAAAGCCAACTTCCAATATGTATGGGGGCAAAGAACCTTTCAGAGGGAAGGGCAGTGGAAAAGAACTGATATTTTCTCCTAATTGTGCTGCAATTCTTGGGAACCTTCTCTAAAGCAGGCAAAGTGAGATGAATTTACACATTCCTCAGATATACATTTTTTGTATATTTGTCCTCTTACATTTGCACTACTTCAGTGGGTGGGAGTGTCTGGTGAGAAAGCTTAGCTCAACATAGGTGGATAACCCCAAAGAATATATGGTTTACAGGACCATTGCCATGTTCTTTTTAGAATAGACCCATTCCCCAGATGCTTCATTTCGGCCTTCATCACCTTTTGCTAGGCTTAATCTGCTTAAAAGAACTTGGACCCTTAGAGGCAGACTTTCTCTAACACAAAGATCCAGGTATCAGACCTTGGATGGATCATCACTGCCTTTGTAACCAGGAGTTCCATCCTCCAATTCAAGATGGAATTTATCAGCCAATGTCTTCTGTTGTATTTGCAAGCCTTACACTGCAACTGATCTGCATAGGCTTATTGATGGCTGTCTAGGATGTTGGCTATACCATACCTAGTTCAGGTGCCAAAAGGGGTCATATGATATGTGTGTACTACAACCCTAGCAAGCGTACATAGGGGATTCTACTTTATCGTAAAGTATATATTAACTTGAATTACAGGCTATAATGATTGGAGACGATGTGGTCAATGATATTGGAGGAGCCCAAAGCTGTGGTATTCGAGGAGTGCTCGTCAGAACAGGAAAATACAGGTTAGACCAATGAGATCCCAGTCTTTACACTGTTATGTACATTTATGTGAGTATATAGCACAAATGTCATAAATATCTTTTGTTCCAGGCCTAGCGATGAAAGCCATCCTCATGTGACTGCTGACGGATATGTGGATAATTTAGCCCAAGGTGTGGATATCCTACTGGCAACCAGCATAGCTGACCACTGAACCTATTTCCTTCTTCACGACATGTCTCACTTCTGTACTAATAGAAACAAGAATGTTTTCTATATTTTTTGAAGCAAGATTTCTCGTTTAAACTATTTTACTTACTGCAAAGATTTTTTTTCTCCTTTTAAGCGTAAAGGGGCATTAAAACAGCATTACAAAAACTGCACTGGGTGACTGTGAAACTCTATTGAAGTAAAATATTGCCGCAACAAACCAGCAATGTAATCTAAGGCCAGGTTCACATGGCATATTTTTAAAATTATATGCCATGTCATACATAATAGAAAAATACACCAAGTCATACATAATAGAAATCTAGGGACGACCTTGGATTACTACTACATATTTTTGTTTTCCTTGACATGGATTTTACTGCATTTTATAGCGCAAAGTAGCCCCATTTGGTGGAGCTAATATGCGTCCTATATCCAAACCCTTTTATATGCTGAATATATGCTGGGGAAAAAGTGTTTTTTATGTAACATGGATTCAGAGTCCGTGTCAGTAAAAATACACGTCACAGTTCTCATGCATTTACATTGAAAACAAGCAGACACTTGAGGAAATTTTTGATGCATATTTTAGTGATTTTTGTTGTTTGGTGTTGTATGCATCACAATATGTTTTAATGCCATATGAACATGTATAGACCTCAGCATTACAATTAACCAATCACAGTGCCATGTAATGGGTCACATGTTGTTTTTAAAAAATAAAATATTCTACTTTAATAATAAACTACTGTAACTGTCAGAGGATCAACTAAAAAGGAAATATGATAAATAGGATATGCCTTAATACTTAGTTTTGTTCACAAAGACGTTCTATATATTCTATAGCCCTATTGTTATCATCAAACACATAAGAGCCCCAATGAACTCTATTATAAGACAGAAGGATCAATCAGTATTTGTTGGGTTCTGCTTCAAAACTCATTTATGAGCAGTTACATAGTTTGTAAGACTGAAAAAAGACAGACGCCCATCCCATTCAGCCTATTGTGCTATAGTGTTGATCCAGAGGAAGACAAAAAAAAAAAACATGAGGAAGCCAATTGTCCTCATTTTACGGGAAAAATCTTTTCCAACTCCAACCTGGCAATCAGAATAAATCTCTGGATCAACGACCCTTATCAAGTTAGGAAAGAACTTTTTCCCTATGGAAGAGGAAATGTAAATATTGAACAAAATTGTATTAACCTGTGTAGGGCAGGCAAGTAGGGTATAAGCAGAGACTTGCTTTATTTTCTCAATTAGTCAAACATAACTGCACAACTTTTTGGACTGACCTCAACTGGTGTTAACCACCATTGGAGACCCAATAGGTCTGGCTGTGCAAAGCATGCAAGTCCACGAGGAGCTACCCTCCTTAACACATTTCTCTTGTAGACTGTAAGACTAATTACTCCACTACAGTTGCTACTGTGTGTCCAGCAAGATACATACCCTGTCTTCTGAATTGTGTACCTGTAGGTCCATGCCTTGGCAACCACTAATTTTCACCGATCAGACTCCATTGGGGTTGCCTGACATGTCGTTAATCTTTTGAAACAGGCATTTAAAGGGGACAACTGATAAAAAATACTACGAACACTAGAATAGTAATAGATGGTCATTCTCAGAAAACATTTCACCAGTAGACAATTATCCAACAGGTCATAATTCAAGTATGATGTTCACAAACAGCAGGTAACCCAAATATCAATCTCACAGTATAAAAAGATGCAGTTGACTAGTTCTTCTTGGAACAGACCAGCAGAAAGTGAGAAGGTGCCCAGTTCTTATTTTCTATTCAGGCCTGATCTAAATTTTTGCTCAGTAGCCTGCTCAGGGCTGGGACAAGGTATTCTGGTGCCCTAGACAAATAAGGCGCACAGCGCACTCTCCAATGGAAGATTCAGCCCACTCCATAGCTCATTGCGCCTCCTTTTCTGCCTGGGATGAAGTGGTGCCTTAGGCAGTCACCTACCCATCATCCCAGCCCTGAACCTGCTGCTTAAGAACACGTCATGGATTTTTTCAGTATTTTAATAGTGTTTTGGGGGTCAGTGGTACTGAAGACATAGGACCTCATTTATGAAACCTATCTAAGCGTACGACTGTCCTTGTTGCCCATAGCAACCAATCAGATGCCAGCTTTCTTTTTTTCTAGAGCAGTAAATAAAATGAAAGCTGGCATCTGATTGGTTGCTATGGGCAACAAGGACAGTCTTCCGCTCAGTTTTCATAAATGAGACCCATTTTGTTTTTTCTGTAGGTCTTTCAATAAAACTGAAAAAAACTTACACAAAAAGAACTAAAATATGTCACTGTTTATTATATGTTTATTAAAACTTGAAAACACTATAGTCTAGTTGTAACTGTAGAATTTAATTATGTCTAATTTGGAACTGGAATAATGTTAGAATTTTGTAATGCACATTAAAATAATTTGACATGGGGATGCAAACTGGTTTCATGTGTTGTTTAGAGGAATTATGAGATGAAAGGAGTTTTCTCAGCACAGGTTTTCACAGGCATCTTGCGCTTTCTCTCTCTTACAGCTTCAAATCCAGAGGAGTGTCTCTCCTCCCAGGAGGCATGTCTTAACTCCCAGTAGACGTGTCTCTTCTTCCAGTAGACGTGTCTCTCCTGAATTACATCATCATTCTGTGTGATCAGTGGGAGAGAGAGGATGTCACAGCTCTGCAGACCTCCTGCAATGGTCAGTTGTCATGCCTGGAGAGCTGTCACCTCACTCCACAAGCTCCTTGTAACCAGAACACCTGTATAGGTGTATACAGTAATACATACAGCCCCCTAATATTGCAGAAAGTGACATCTTGTCATTGTGTCTAGCAGAGTGTATTATATGTGTGTATGTGGGTGGGGTGAGCAGAGTGTATTAGATGTGTCATATGGGTGAGGGGAGCAGATTGTATTATATGGGTGGGGGAGCAGAGTGTATTATATGTGTGTTATATGGGGGGAGGAGTGAATCTAGCATTGCCCAGATCCTTCACATCAGCCTTCTATCAGTTTCACTTTCAGTTTGACACAGCTCAGGAGGGATTAAGCACAGATAGTGCAGGAAGCCAATCACAGCACAAGGTGCATGTCCCATCCAGGGGGTTTAACTAAATATCAGGCAACCAATCAGAGCAAAGGGAGTGTGGCCTGACCCCAGGCTGCAGTTTTAGGTGACGAACATACAGATTAGCTAAGAGCTTCTATACTAAATGATTTAGGTAATACAAAAATATTGCAAAAGTGCTTATTTTTACTGTCCCCATCATCACAGATATGATCTTTGTAGTGAGAAAATCCCTTTAAGTAAATGGTCAGATTTTCTTTTTTAGAAACCGTGCTACTCTAATTGTGCTTCATATTGCATTTCAGCCCTGTGGTAAAAAGCTGCTGTTTTTGCCTACTACCTACTGTTCTATAGAGGGATTCCCATACAGATAGCTCCTCAAGCACAGCTGCACGTTTAGGTCCTTAGCAGTTGTTGTCATGAGCCTGATCTCTACAGAACAAATATCGAAAGATGACAAGTCACCCTCCCCTCCAACTTCAAATTCACTCAGATTGCAAAAGTCACTCAAGCTCCCCACTGTGCAACACATGTCACTAGGAAATATCAATTAGGCAAAAGACAGCAAGACCTGACTGCCAAAAGCCAGAGAAGAGTCCATCCCAGCAGGGAGTATCCGCTTCAAAGGTTTGTCATTTAATTTCGTTAGCACCTTGCCCAGGGCCCTGCTCATAGACCTGAACAACAAAGGGGTTAGCAAACAGTCATACCAGTCTGAACAGTACCAATATTTCATAAGGATTCATGGGAGAACCGTGCATCACAGGTCCACCCCAGTTTCATATTTTTTGTATATGAAACTTCCCACACGTATAGCTGTCACTCCCGTGTTTGTAGGGCACAGGGGAAGGGCGCCAGTGTCTGATACCAGGTCGTAGCTTAGGCTCATCCGCTTCTGATGGTATCCCTGGCTCAGTTCTGTCCCCATGCACTGTCGCGTTATGAACCATTTTGTGTCTAAAGCCAAAAACAGCATGGCCTGAGAGGGAAGAAAGTGTAGACCATCCCAGGGGCATGAGAGGGTGTGGCAGGGGCTGTGAAGGGGGTGTGACGTGGGCTGTCCAAGTACTGCTTTAAGCCAAAGCCCATGTGGGCCCATTGTCGTTTCCATTGGAAAGGGGTTATGCCGAGCGTACAGGAGCGTCCGGAACCAGCAGGATACATTCACCCAGATGTATGCCAGCACAAGGCTAACCTAAAGTAAATAGACACATTTGCTGCCTCGTTGTAACCATATCCATATTTGCACCTCTGACCAATATCTGTATAGTAATGCCCCTATGTATATATTCCTTGTCTAGTGCACCCCCCAAGGTGAATTAAATCTATAAACTTTGATCTGAGCGAGTCTATTGTCTTGATCACAGATCTCACGTGCCCTTACTCTCGGTCTTTAATATATAGCTACTTGGGCTGGTTTCATAGTTTCATAGTTTGTAAGGCCGAAAAAGGACGAGACGTCCATCAAGTTCAGCCTGTTGTGCTAAGGTGTTGATCCAGAGGAAGGCAAAAAAACCCCAATGAGGTAGAAGCCAATTTTCCTCATTTTAGGGAAAAATTCCTTCCCGACTCCAATCTGGCAATCGGAAAAATCCCTGGATCAATGACCCCTCTCCTGAATCCTAGACACTATAACCTGTTATATTATTACGCTCCAGAAATGCATCCAAACCCTTTTTGAACTCACTCGTTCCTGGCCTTGTTGTAAGTAGGTAACGGACCGGTCTTATAACCAACGAGTTCTGTTTCACCAGTGTGGGTAAACACATCTCTCCCAGCCGTTCAGGGGAGTGGGCGAGTGGGGTATCCTCTCTCACTCCCTGGGTCTTCCTGTGCCCGTGTGGACAGGAGTTAACTGTGAAACCATATTCGGCTGACTTTGTGCAACCCTAGGGGGAGCGCAACATCACAATACACCCCAAGTCAGGCCATCAACCCTTGAGTGGACATGGGCTTTTCCCGACACATGGATTTAAAACCACAGATTAGATGACAAAAAGGGGCCACATACCCTGTAGGATATGTTAACCTGCAGCAAGATTGGAAAAAAAATGCAACACTCCCCTCCTCAAGCATTCCCATGGTGATATGTCTACAGTTCCTCAGTCTTCTCTGCGCACTTGACCTCCATCAATAAAGCCATGTTCCATATGACTGCTGTCTTCGATTAGCTGCAGCAGGCACATGGGCTTCATCATTGCTGAGGCCAGCTCTGCAGAAACAACCAGGGGACTGGATAGAGTCGCCTTGGCAACACCAAGGCGGTAAATATAACTTTTTTACCATTCTATGCTGCTTTTACATTTTGAGGTATACATAACTTCAGTGTCACACTGGGTTTACTGGGGCCCACCAGTGGTGTTGATTCTTGGAGCCAAATCTACAGCTACTGTACATGATTAAACGTTTTTTGCTTTCTGCTGTTCATTCTCAGCAGGGCCCGTTATTCTTAGGGGCCAGGGCCGGACTGGGAATAAAAATCAGCTCTGGCACTAAGCTCCCAGCAGCCCTCATACAATATCCGCTTAAAAAAATGTCCCTTGTTCTCGCACCTCGCCACTTTTATAAAATAAACTACACTGTATAGCTGCTTTCACATGGAGCATTTTTGGTGCTTTTTGATGTTTTTTGGGTGCGTTTTTGTGCAGAGAGGCAGAGCAGTTAATGCTGTACATTTCTGCACAAAAAATGCACCAAAACTGCTCTGTGTGAAAGCTCCCTACACACAAGCAAGAAAGAAACAGTGGTGCAGAGAAACCCCTTATCAGAGAGTCAGGTGTGCACTTGCTTTACAATCAGGGACAAGCCCACACTGACACTACATAAGCACCAACATAACCTACATCCCCACCAATCAGATCACAAGTAGTCAGGTCACCATCACATGAATACAGCACTGATTCAACACAGAAGTAAACTTACCCCTGACATCAGGGACTCACAGCAGACGTCATCTCTGATGGGAGTTGTTCTCTTCTTTCTCTGTCCGGTACAGCATGCAATGTCTTCTTCTCCCGGTCACTACTCGTCCCTGTAGAATTTACCACAAATACGTTTTAGGCTCCTCTCTCTTCCAGCACTTTCCTATCAATTCCCCAAACAGCGTATGTAGGACCCTAAAAATTAGAAATAAAAAAATGTTAGATAAGTGGCATGTAAATAGGTAGACCCCCATTAGGTAGGTAAACAGGGCCTTCCTCCATTAATTTGGTAGGTAGACAGGGTCTACCCCTGTAACTAGCCAGGTAGCAAGGGCTTCCCCCAGTAACTAGCCAGGTAGCTGGGGCTTCCCCCAGTAACTAGCCAGGTAGCTGGGGCTGCCCCCAGTAATCAGCCAGGTAGCTGGGGCTGCCCCCAGTAATCAGCCAGGTAGCTGGGGCTGCCCCCAGTAATCAGCCAGGTAGCTGGGGCTGCCCCCAGTAATCAGCCAGGTAGCTGGGGCTGCCCCCAGTAATCAGCCAGGTAGCTGGGGCTGCCCCCAGTAATTAGCCAGGTAGGGCCAGTAATTAGAGATGTAGGGCCAGTAATTAGAGATGTAGGGCCAGGGGCAGTAATTAGCAGTCAGGGCCAGTATGTAGCCAGGCTGGGCCAGTAAGTAGGCAGGCAGGGCCACTTATAGGTAGGCAGGGCCAGTATATAGCCAGGCAGGGGCACTTAATGGTAGGCAGGGGGAGTATATAGCCAGGCAGGGGCACTTAGTGGTAGGCAGGGGGAGTATATAGCCAGGCAGGGGCACTTAGTGGTAGTCAGGGGTAGTATATAGCCAGGCAGGGGCACTTAGTGGTAGTCAGGGGTAGTATATGGCCAGGCAGGGGCACTTAGTGGTAGGCAGGGCCAGTATATAGCCAGGCAGGGCCACTAAGAGGTAGGCAGGGGCAGTATATAGCCAGGCAGTGGCACTTAGTGGTAGGCAGGGCCAGTAAGTAGTTAAAAAAAAAATAAAACTCTTACTCACCTAGTTTCCCTCCTCTCTTCTTCTCCACGTCCATTCGGAGCGGCCGCTCTCACCCGTGTGGGGGCCGCGGAGCAGACGCGCGATGACGTCATCACATCTCGCGCCTGCCCTGCGGCCTCCTGGGAGCTGAAACAAACAGGATCAGAAGATCCCGGCTGTTCAGCCTCGGCTGCTGCTTGCGCCGTGCGGTGCAGGCGGCGGCCGTGATGGCTGCATGGCTGGGTCTGTGACCCGGCCATGCAGCGGTGTGGCGAGGTCGGCCTGTTGGTCCCCTGCCACAGGGGTCCGGTCGCTGATGCGACCATTGCGGCCCCTGTAGCGCGCCACAGACCGGCGCCGGCACTCAGGGCCCGCCGGGGGGGAATCACTGGTCCCCTTGGTGGGCAATCCGAGCCAGCCCAGTGGCCCGCTGGGCAAATGCCCGGTTTGCCCTATGGGCAGTCCGGGCCTGTAAGGAGCCCACCATGCCCAGGGATTTGCTCTTCCCCACTGTAAGCCATTCTGAGCCTGCCTTTACACACACAGGAGAACTTTGTACAGTACTTTGTTATTCCAACAAGCTGGCTCAGTCACTGTCCTGTGGTCCAGTCAGTGAGAACCTTGTATACACTAGCAGTAGATAAAATCTTCTTTATCTCCTGACCAAAGCAAAACCTAAACAGCGATGTATTTGGAAATAGTCTTCATTTACCTGTCCTACATGTTGGAAGCTAATCATTGTAGTGAGAAAACCCCTTTAAAGACAGAAGAAAAAGGAATGGAAATGATTGTAACCTTTGAATATGTTAGAGGCATAAGTAAGATAAGAAAATAAATGCAAGAACAAGTGGAGAGGATCAGAGGTAATGTCAGAAATAGTTATTTTACAGAAAGAGTAGTAGATGCTTGGAACACACTTCCAGCAGATGTGGTTAGAAACTCAATAGTTACTGAATGTAAACCTGCCTGGGATAAGCATCTTTACAAAGATAAAAAATGTGAGGGAAATAATGTAAAAACAGATGAAATGGGACCATATGGTCTGTTTTCTATGATATAAATTAATGCCTGTATGGCACGCTTTTGTCTATGGTTTTCGTGTGTACATTAAGAGCAACATGTATGATTGTTGGCGCCCAGGCGCCATATTTTTTGCACGTATTAGTAGCATAGAATGCGCCTGAATCTATGATCCTGTTTTACTACGGGTCATAGATTTAGCGGTTTCTAGCTACTAAGCGACAATTCAGTGGTCTCCCTGTTCCAGCAGTAATGCACCTGGTTTTGCCGTACTAAACACATAAATGTGTAGCTTCATACGGTTGTAGTGCGACACGCCTCCCACACGCCCTCCGATCTCAGGCGCATTATAAAGTGCCACAGGCCCTTTGTAGGCCTCGTTCACACGGCTTATTCTGCCGCGGATTGGCGCCGTACTGCACGCTGTATTTGCGCTTCAGTACGGCGCCAATCCGCGGCAGCAATTACGGTAATCCCCTGCTCTCATTGAGAACAGTGGAATCCGTCGCTCCTCCCCGCTCAGCGAATCCGCCGCGGGGGGAGAAAGTGACATGCACATTATTTACGGCGCGGACGCGCCGTAAACAATGCATTGTCTATGGGGCCGGGAGCGGCGCCCCCGCCGCGCTCCGGCCCCGCCCCTTATTTACGGCGGATTTGTGCGCTCAATACGGCGCACAAATCCGTCGGGAATAAGCCGTGTGAACATGGCCGTAATGATTAAAAATATACCGAACAGGGCTGTGCAAGTGTGAGGTGTGTAAAAGCTCTAGTTATCTTTATTTAGGAAAGTAGTGTGAGTGTATTATAGAGTCTTAGGTATAGTAGTAATAGGAATGTTAGTTTTACTGGCTATAGATTAACATAGAAGTTGTTCACAGTTTTAGTCTGCCCGGAAACAGTGGTGTGATACCCTTCCAGCCAATAGGGAGCTGAATCTCTGTGGAGCAGAAGGGGGGCTAGCTGCCAGCAGCGGAGGATTCAAAGATATATAGTGAGACATGTAGTGAGTTTAGGTGAAGTCTGCCTGTGGTTACCAGAGAGTATCCTCATCATCCCGGCTGGGAGATGAGAGGAGGCAGATTCACCTGGAAAGGCAAGAAAGCAAGCCTGAGAGGATAGGAACTTGTACATAGTTATTTGTTATCAGCAAGCAAGCCGGGAGGGAGCCGGGGCAGAACTTCGCCCTCTGGCCGGAGCGCATTGGAGAAGGGGCAGGAAGCCTCAAACGCAGCAGGACGGACGTGGTAGCCCCCTGAGCCGAGTGGAAGAGCCACTGAAGGACAGTCAGGTTAGAGCAGTGAGGTGGCGTATAGGAGGGCCCCTCGGGTACTGCTGGGCGAGTGAATGGTTCCAGAGCTGTTTGAATCTCAATGCGAGCGACAGGCTTGTTCTGCAATTGTCGTTGCTGGAGGAAGAAAAGAAGTAAAGCCTCAGTTCTCCCTCTCAGCTGTTATCGTGTCTTGTTATTTATACGCCGGTACACCTTAGCACAGTGAGTCCCACATCGTCTCTCACCGCAATTCAAAAGAACCTAAAAGAGTGGCACCCACCCCTCTTACACCAGTCTTCGGGCTGAAAAGATGTCAGACTTTTGGTGCAGCCCTGTTCATACATGTCATCCATGAACATTGCAGATCATACAGCTCTGCTCCTCCACATTACATGCATCATATACAGACAGTTCTGATCCATGCACATTATAAAGGTCTGCTGCACTGCATTATATGCATCATATACAGACAGTTCTGATCCATGCACCTTGCACATCATACAGCTCCTGTATACCGCATTACATGCATCATATACAGACCATTGTGATCCACGCACATTATGCATCATATACAGTTCTGATCCATGCGCACTACACATCATACAGCTCCACTGTACCGCACTATATGCATCATACACAGACAGTTCTGATCCACGCACATCACACAACTCTGCTGCACCGCATTACATGCATCATATTCAGACAGTTATGATCCACATTATTACACATCATACAGCTGCATTGTACCACATTATATGCATCATATAAAGACCATTCTGATCCATGTACATAATATAGCTCTGCTGCACTACATTACATGCATCTTATACAGATAATTCAGATCCATGCACATTATACAGGTCTGCTGCACTGCATTATATGCATCATATACAGACAGTTCTGATCCATGCACATAATATAGCTCTGCGGCACCACATTACATGCATCATATACAGACAGTTCTGATCCATGCACATCATACTGCTCCTGTACACCGCATTACAAGCATCATCTATAGACAGTTCTGATCCATGCACATTACGCATCATATACAGGCAGTTCTGATCCATGCACACTACACATCATACAGCTCCACTGTACCGCACTATATGCATCATACACAGACAGTTCTGATCCACGCACATCATACAACTGCTGCACCGCATTACATGCATCATATTCAGTTATGATCCATGCACATTGCACATCATACAGCTGCATTGTACCACATTATATGCATCATATTCAGACCGTTCTGATCCACACACATTGTACATTATACAGCTCCCCTGCACCACATTATATTCATCATATACAGACCGCTCTGATCCATGCTCCTTGCACTTCATACACGTCTGCTGCACCGCATTACATACATCATATATAGCTCTGATCCACGCACATTATACAGGTCTGCTGCACCGTATTACATGCATCATATAAAGACAGTTCTGATCTATGCTCCTTGCACATTATACAGCTCTGCTGCACTGCATTACATACATCATATATAGTTCTGATCTATGCTCCTTGCACATCATACAGCTCTGCTGCACTGCATTACATCATATAGAGTTCTGATCCATGCACATTATACAGGTCTGCTGCACCGCATTACATGCATCATATACAGACAGTTCTGATCTATGCTCCTTGCACATTATACAGCTTTGCTGCACTGCATTACATACATCATATATAGTTCTGATCTATGCTCCTTGCACATCATACCGCTCTGCCGCACCGCATTACATGCATCATATACAGACAGTTCTGATCCATGCACATTATATAGCTCTGCTGGACCGCATTACATGCATCATATACAGACAGTTCTGATCCATGCACATTATACAGATCTGCTGCACTGCATTACATGTATCATATACAGACAGTTCTGATCCATGCACATTATACAGCTTTGCTGCACTGCATTACATACATCATATATAGTTCTGATCTATGCTCCTTGCACATCATACCGCTCTGCCGCACCGCATTACATGCATCATATACAGACAGTTCTGATCCATGCACATTATACAGCTTTGCTGCACTGCATTACATACATCATATATAGTTCTGATCTATGCTCCTTGCACATCATACCGCTCGGCCGCACCGCATTACATGCATCATATAGACAGTTCTGATCCACGCACATTATATAGCTCTGCTGGACCGCATTACATGCATCATTTACAGACAGTTCTGCTCCTTGCACATCATACCGCTCTGCTGCACCGCATTACATGCATCATTTACAGACAGTTCTGCTCCATGCTCCTTGCACATTATACAGCTCTGCTGCACTGCATTACATGCATCATATATAGTTCTGATCCATGCACATTATACAGGTCTGCTGCACCGCATTGCATGCATCATATACAGACAGTTCTGCTCCATGCTCCTTGCACATCATACCGCTCTGCCGCACCGCATTACATGCATCATATATAGCTCTGATCCACGCACATTATACAGGTCTGCTGCACCGCATTACATGCATCATATACAGACAGTTCTGATCTATGCTCCATGCACATCATACCGCTCTGCCGCACCGCATTACATTCATCATATACAGACAGTTCTGATCTATGCTCCTTGCACATTATACAGCTCTGCTGCACTGCATTACATGCATCATATATAGTTCTGATCCATGCACATTATACAGGTCTGCTGCACTGCATTACATGCATCATTTACAGACAGTTCTGCTCCATGCTCCTTGCACATCATACAGCTCCTGTGCACCACTTAGTAATGCAGCAGTTTGCCCGCTAATGTGGTAGCTCATCAGCAGAGGAGTGACTACTACAGCATCTGACTCCTCCTACACATGGGACAATCACATGGTCGTGACATCATGAAAGGTCCTGCAGTCTGCAGGGTGTAGCATGCTCCCCATTCCATGCACAGGGCTTATTCCACATTCTGCACAGTATGAGTGATGAAAAGTTTTCTCCTTCAGCTCTGGGAACTAAAGAGCAGTAAGTACAGGCACCCACGGGGGGCGCCATACTGCTACATCCAGCACATGGGTCTGCTCATTCTAGTTCAGTAGTGTAGGGCTTGGCAGCTGCTGTGAAACTACAACTCCCAGCATGCTGTATGGCTGACAGGGCATTGCAGTGTAGCTCCACAGAGGTTTAGCAGCACTGCTTAGCATGAACTGATTCTAACCTTGTGAGAAAGGTACAATGGTGTAGATTTACTATGGCAGTTGCTCCGCACTTCTGATGCCTTATAGGCAGTGTTTACGCAGTTCTGCACCGTATTCATGGCTTTGCTAAAAGGGACGTGGTTGCACAGGAAAGGCTGTGGCTTAACATGCAATGCCCTGCAGCAAAACAGATGTGCCAACATTGGCATCAAATAAAGTCTACTAATAGAAATGATGAGAATTCAGACAAAAGTATCTAAACAGGCGCCAGAGTTATCATAGCGCATGCGCCACTGTGATAAACCTGGGGAATCTGTAGACTGTCTGAGCTAAGTTTATACAAAGTATTAGACCGTGTTCATATATGTGTCCCATTGTCCTTGCAGTGAATGTACCCAGCGTGATACAATGGACTGAATCATGTTTTCCTTAATTCTCTAGCTGGGACACGGTTTACAGCCGGGAACTCGAGACCTTCAAAGAGTCCGGTGATGAAGGAGAGATCTGGTGAGTATCCTGATATCATGGAATAGTTGAGACGTTGAGTTTTTTTAAACAATTGTTTATATAAAGATTCATTGCACAGAGCAAATGTGGATCTGCTGTCAACATTGATGTACAGGGGTGCCAATAGGGCAGTACTCCTGTCAGGGCCCTAATCAAAAAGGGGCCCACTGATATGTTAAAAAATAGGAACTAGTAATGGGTGGTGGCCCCATTTGATTTTGCTGTATGGGACCTTGAAACGGTTAATAGATGACTGATGGCAGCCCTGGGTTTGTATGAAGCATCACATGAGCAATAATTTGTACACCCCCTCACAATCGCAGGGACATGACACCGATCAATTTGCTATGTTGTCAGTCAACGCTCATTAAAGTACCCTGAGACCACATTCACACTTGCAAAAATACGGAACTGTGCTCAATTCTATTGATCTGTGTACAATTCCATAATACTGCAGCCATAGAAGTCAATGGAATACAGGGCAACAGGAAGATACCATATAGCGACAGTGGCACCATAGGGACTCCATATGACGCCATACAAGCACTGCTTAGATTTGGTTCACACTCTGTTTTCCTGCCTGTTCAAGGAACCTGGGTGCTGTAAAAAAGCATATTCCGCTGGGAAACAGAGCAAACATAGTCCACATGGACTATATTCATTCAAATCATCTCTATGCTGCTTCTTCGGCTACGTCTCCATTTCAGTTGGGGTATCTTTTTTTCACAGTAGCCAAACCTTCAACATACAGAAAAATAAAGTGTGAACCCAGCAATAGCATTACTCTTAATAACGTTAATCTAGAGCAGGGGTCCTCAAACTTTTTAGACCGGGGGCCAGTTCACGGTCCCTCAGACCATCGGAGGGCCGGAATATAGTTTTTAAAAAAAGTTTTACTTTGTGGGTCGATACAATTACAGTGATACCCAATTTATTATTGAATTTAGGTCCCCCAGCAGGTCTGTAGGTAGATTTAGGGCCCCCAGCAGGTCTGTAGGTAGATTTAGGGGCCCCCAGCAGGTCTGTAGGTAGATTTAGGGGCCCCCAGCAGGTCTGTAGGTAGATTTAGGGGCCCCCAGCAGGTCTGTAGGTAGATTTAGGGGCCCCCAGCAGGTCTGTAGGTAGAATTAGGCCCCCCAGCAGACGTAGGTAGAATTAGGCCCCCAGCAGGCGTAGAGATAATTAAAAATAAAAAAGTGACCTCACTCACTTACCTGGCTCCTCGCCACTGTCGCTGCTCCCGGGCTTCTTCTTCGGGCGGCGTGACGTCACCAGGCCGCGCCGCAGTGTGATGACGCTGAAACCACCCGTGCTGTGGACTCTGAGGCGCATCCTTCCTGCGCCTCCCCAGAGTACTCTGCAGAGCGGAGAGCCCCTGCTCTCCGCAGAAGCATCTATCTGTATGTGCGTCCGGCGGACGCACATATAGTTAGTACCGGCGCCGAAGCCATCACCGATCGCTAAGGTCCTAAGCCGGTACCTTCGGTATTGACTTAGGACCCTAACGATCGGCGGCGGGTGATAGCGGCATCGCCGGGGACGACTGTGGGTGGGGGACATTCTGCAGCGGATGGGAGGTGCTGGAGGGCGGACACTTACAATATATGGGAGGTGTCTGTGAGGGCAGAGGGCGGACATTCTGCGTATGCATTGCACAGTGTCCGCCCTCTGCCACTCACAGGCACCTCCCATATATTGTAAATGTCCGCCCTCAGGCACCTCCCTTGCGCTGCAGAGTGTCCGCCCCCCGAAGCTGGCCCCTGCAGACGCCTGGCTCGCTATGGCTTTCATAAAACCTGTCACCGCCCACGGCCCCTCCCCTCAACTGTGCTGTGGCCGGGGACAGGTGATGTAAGGCAGCGCGACAGCAGGGGCCAGAGCACACAGCAACTCAGAGGACTGCGGCTCTGCCGCTGCCACCGCCGGTGCCGCAGGTGGCAGCGGCGGGCCGGATAAAATTCCTCGGCGGGCCGTAGTTTGAGGACCCCTGATCTAGAGATTAGTAGATTGTACGTATATATGTGTGTCTGTCAAGTTTGCCTACTTTTTGCCAGGTTTGGAGAAGGCAGTATGACCAGGGTTGTGCGGTGGTTGAATATGCAGAAAGTACCGCTGACTACTTCAATAGTGGACATTGGCACTGGGAATGGCATGCTGTTTGTGAAATTGGTAATTGATATGTTTTGTATGTCATCACAGAATGAATATGGTGGGTTAAATGTTGTGATTATAAAGGGGGGGTTTTCTTACCTAATCAAGTGGCTGTTTTACAAAGCCATAGCCATCTTAAAGGGAACCTGTCACATAGATTATGCCCCCCTTGCTGATGACAGCACAAACTATTGATAGACATGCCGTTTCCAGTGCTGTGTCCCTTATTCTGTAAAATGCAGCAGTTTTAGAGCATTTACCCCTCCAATCATATTCATAAGTTGCTGCTAGCCCTGCCCACTGACAGTTATTCACATGTTTCTACCTATTCAAAGTAATAGGTTTATCAATTGAGGTGGGCGGGGCTAGCCTCAGGTGGGCGGGGATTAAAAAATTGACTCTTTGAATGACTCTTCTGGCTGAAAACTGCAGATTTGAGCATTAAATACACAAAAACTACAGCATCTTACAGAATAAAGGACACAGCGCTGGAAACAGCATGTCTGTCACTAGCTTGTTCTGCCCTCAGCCAGGGGGGCATAAACTATGTGACAGGTTCTCTTTAAAAAACTTTGAGACTCTCGGTTCACACATCATGATCAGAACATGTTTAAGCTGCCCACGACTTTCAACGTGGTCTCAAATCGGGCAGTCCTATCCTATCTTTACCTCTCAATCGAGCCAATCAGGCCTCTCACTGGGTCACCGACCTCCATTATTCAGAGAGAAAAAATAAAAAAAAACACCCAACCTGCAAAGCTGCCCTTCTTATGACAGCCTGTGAGAGTGGGCGGGGACAGAAACCCAAAATGGAAGCACCCCTTCCTTTCCATATAGGTTAAAATCAATGTACACCAAGTATAACGTATGTTTCTGCACACAAAAACATTTCTGAAAAAACGTATGCAAACCTGGGTGCCACTGGCAGGGCTGCGGCACACATGTAATTATACATGTACACACACAGACCGCCACCAACGGCACATTTCTGCAAAAAGGGCAATACACTACGTCGAAATCCCTAAAGAAGCACTTATGCTATCTATCACACATGAAAAAACTTTGAGACTCTCGGTTCACACATCATGATCAGAACATGCTTAAGCTGCCCACGACCCTCAACGCGGTCTCAAATCGGGCAGTCCTATCCTATCTCTACCTCTCAATCGAGCCAATCCGGCCTCTCACTGGGTCACCGACCTCCATTATTCAGAGAGAAAAAACAAAAACAGGTTCTCTTTAAGACTCAAATTTTCTAGTTAGGCTGCGACTGGTTCCACAGCAGTGATTGGCATATCAACTCTGCTATTCCTAGCTGATCCTGTTACAGGGTCATTGCTAACAGAAGAGTGTAAACAGTAAGGCAGAAGTCTACAATGCTCTAAAGGGTACAAATTTGTCAGTAACATAGATAAACAAGCTCATGTGCTGCTGGTAGTGAAATTACCGTAGTTGGACAGTGCTGATGAAGCAGAGAGAGATGGTCACTAACCTAGGGGAGCTTGTGTACACAAGCAGGAGATAAGAACTGCTTTATCTCTGAAACAAAGCACAATTTGAAGAGCAATGTATTTGGTAATAGTCTTTATTTACCTTTCCCTAAATGTTCAAAGCTCATTATTGTAGTGAGAAAACCCCATGTAAGCTGAACAGTTCAGTCATTTGAAGGATAATCACTGATTATTCTGTTTAAATTACAGGCAAAGTCGGGGTACAGCAATCTCACGGGTATTGACTACTGTTCACATGCAATAGCACTTGCAAGAAATATATGTGAAAAGGAAGGAGTGTCTCAAAGTGTAAATCTACAGGTAAGAGATTCAGGAACTGTTTTTGGGATATTTCATCCTTCAAACATATTGGCACACTGGTTTCCAGGCTCTTCTTGTCTGAGGTATACTCACAAATTGTCAAACAGAGGATCAGGATATTATATAAAAATGCAGAGACAGACACAGGCACATGATCGTGACCATGCCAGCCACACATGCAGTGCCATACAGGTGTATGAGCAGGCTTATGCATTACTGTGACAGCAGTAGATGCACAGATGACCAGTGGGAGGGTTATGTTTAACTCATAACAGTCCCTTTGTGTATACCTATATTCTATATAGTCCCACTTCAGTTATATTTCAGGAAACTCAATTTATAAAAAAGTCATAATATACAGTATATAATATTAATGTTATTTCTCCATACAGAGGAAAAAAAAACTTTGGGATAAATGTGGGTGTAATGCCCTCCACCTCTCCTCTATACACTTAGAAATACATATGGTTGTAATACCCCCACCCCTCCTCTATACACTTAAGAATACATATGGTCATAATGCCCCCACCTCTCCTCTATACACTTAGAAATACATATGGTCATAATGTCCTCCACCCCTCCTCTATACACTTAGAAATACATATGGTCTTAATGCCCCTCCCCACCCCTCCTCTATACACTTAGAAATACATATGGTCGTAATGCCCCCTCCCCTCCTCTGTACACTTAGGAATATATATTGTCGTAATGCCCACTCCCCTCCTCTATACACTTAGAAATACATATGGTAGGAATGCCCCCACCACTCCTCTATACACTTAGAAATACATATGGATGTAATACCCCCTCCCCTCCTCTATACAGTTAGAAATACATATGGTTGTAATGCCCCCCACCTCTCCTCTATACACTTAGAAATACATAGGGATGTAATACCCCCTCCCCTCCTCTATACACTTAGAAATACATATGGTTGTAATACCCCCACCCCTCCTCTATACACTTAAGAATACATATGGTCATAATGCCCCCACCTCTCCTCTATACACTTAGAAATACATATGGTTGTAATGCCCCCCAACCCTCCTGTATACACTTAGAAATACATATGGTCATAATGTCCTCCACCCCTCCTCTATACACTTAGAAATACATATGGTCTTAATACCCCCACCCCTCCTCTATACACTTAGAAATACATATGGTCTTAATGCCCCTCCCCACCCCTCCTCTATACACTTAGAAATACATATGGTCGTAATGCCCCCTCCCCTCCTCTGTACACTTAGGAATATATATTGTCGTAATGCCCACTCCCCTCCTCTATACACTTAGAAATACATATGGTAGGAATGCCCCCACCACTCCTCTATACACTTAGAAATACATATGGCTGTAATACCCCCTCCCCTCCTCTATACACATAGAAATACATATGATTGTAATGCCCCCACCTCTCCTCTATACACTTAGAAATACATATGGCTGTAATACCCCCTCCCCTCCTCTATACACTTAGAAATACATATGGTCTTAATGCCCCTCCCCACCCCTCCTCTATACACTTAGAAATACATATGGTCGTAATACCCCCTCCCCTCCTCTATACACTTAGAAATACATATGGTTGTAATGCCCCCCACCTCTCCTCTATACACTTAGAAATACATATGGTCGTAATGCCCCCACCCCACCTCTCTTCTATACACTTAGAAATACATATGGTCATAATGCCCCCACCTCTCCTCTATACACTTAGAAATACATATGGTCGTAATGCCCCCTCCCCTCCTCTATACACTTAGAAATACATATGGTAGGAATGCCCCCTCCCCTCCTCTATACACTTAGGAATATATATCGTTGTAATGCCCTCTCCCCTCCTCGATACACTTAGAAATACATATGGTAGGAATGCCCCCTCCCCTCCTCTATACACTTAGAAATACATATGGTTGTAATGCCCCCCACCTCTCCTCTATACACTTAGAAATACATATGGTCGGAATGACCCCTCCCCTCCTCTATACAGTTAGAAATACATATGGTTGTAATGCCCCCCACCTCTCCTCTATACACTTAGAAATACATATGGTCGGAATGCCCCCTCCCCTCCTCTATACACTTAGAAATACATGCATTTCTGCGGCAGTAAATAAAATATAATACAAAATAAAATACCCTTGCAGGGCGATGGCTCAGTGGTTAGCATTGGTGTCTTACAGTGCTGTGGTCCTAGGTTCAAATCCCACCAAGGATGACATCTGCTCGGAGTTTGTATGTTCTCCCTGCATTTGTGTGGTGCTTCCTCCAGTCTCCCCAATGCTTCAAAAACATACAGGTAGGTTGATCTGGAATTTAGACTGTGTGCTCCAATGGTGACAGAGACCAATGTGAGTAATGACATCTCTGTACAACGCTGTGGCGCTATATAAATGAATAAACTAACTACATGAAACTTCTACAGTGTTTTATCTTCCTAAAGCCATATTTAAAGCTCAGATATTTGTTAGGAAACCTTTAATTCATGTAGAGACTGCTCAGTCTCCGGATTCCTGAGCTAGACCTTGCTGTGTAAGGTGCAGCTGGTTGTTACACCTCTACAGCTAATGAAGGACTACTCTGTGACAAGCATGCAATGTATTGTTGTAAGCCGGTTGTTACATTGAAAGTAGTTAGATTTTATTGTGCATTATAATTAACACAGTCCGTGAACTAAAACAATGTTCCAAGCAGCAAAGAAGAAGTGATACAGCGGTACCAAATGTAAAATCCAATCTTCTTTATTCGCAATTCTTAAAAACCAGGTAACCGAAACATAACACAGCCAAAAGAAACCCTCTGTCAGCGGAGCCGACGCGTTCCAGGTGAACATGCCATGATTAAGGGTGATCTGTTCACCTGAAACGCGTCGGCTCCGCTGACAGAGGGTTTCTTTTGGCTGTGTTATGTTTCGGTTACCTGGTTTTTAAGAATTGCGAATAAAGAAGATTGGATTTTACATTTGGTACGGCTGTATCACTTCTTCTTTGCTGCTTGGGACGCTTTACGGTTGGCTCTGACCGGGATACCTGCGGAAGCCACTGCGATTTGGGGTAAGCTGGTCCATTTTTGTATTTTGTGCCACTAAAACAATGTTGCATTCACAAAGACAAAGCATAAAGGGATACTTAGGTTTTAGATGCGGCTCTATCCATGCCGTTCACATCCGTCCGAACAACAGACTTCTTACCCACACATTGGTTAGAGAGGAGACGCCAGGAGACCGGGCGGTCAGCGTCCACGCAAGCAGCGTGACGTTTCGAGGAGGAACCTCCTCTTTCTCAAGCATGTGCGTATAGGTATGTATACTTCTTATATACAATTGAAACAAATATACATTTATAAAAATACCTATAAATTAAAGGGGTTGTGCCAAGAAGTGAGTTCCTTACCTTTTATCTGCTCAGGAGAAAGATAGACAAAGTATGCTGAGTCACAGGGGAGAGGGAGGGGGGTGAGCAGAGAGCAAGGGAGTGTCTACAAAGTTTACTCAAATAATTACATTACAACCAGTGGATTCTCTTTACAGCAGAAAGCCTAATACGCTGCACTTTTCTCCCCAGCACCTTGCAAGCTCCTTCATGTTCCCTGTCATCAGATAAGAAGTGCAAACACGCAAGCCTGGCCATATCAGCTCCTGTCAGTGTCCTGGTCGTGTCTAATATAAACTGGCAGGAAACTAAGGGGGACTGAGCAATGCTGTAGCTCTCAGAGGCTTCACTTTTTGTAATCCAATATATTTAGAAAAGTGATTAAATACCCATTTTGGAGGATCCCACGTCAATATGACATCGTGGCAAAACCCCTTTAAGAGCTTCATTCAAACCTTTCAGGGCCATAGCTTCCATATAGGTTATCCAATAGCCTTCTCTCTGCAATAATCTCTTAGATAGCTGTGTTCTATCCTGACAGTTAACCCTTTCCAACACGCACCAACGTAATTCTGAAATACCTCAGCTACAAAATGACATGCTAATGATGTCTCACCAAACAATTTCTTTTCCCCGACACTGTGCTCTTCAATATTCTTTGCCCTGAATTGTCTAATCATAGACCTATGTTCTAGTTTCTGTTGTGGTGCACTTCATTTTAACGGGAAAAAATATGCTGCATGCTCCACTGTTTTTACCAAAATTTTTCTGACACAGCTCTGAACTTAGGCTTCCTTTATAACGCACTTAACTTGTGAAAAAAAAAAAAAAAAAGTCTAGTTTTGTTACAAGGGTGAATTTAAAACCATCTGACCACAGGTCTTCCTGCTACTGAGATCTCTAAAGATCAGCTTTAATCTGTGGGAAACCAAGCAGCAAGTGTTACTTTATCCTGCAGCAGCACCACAAAGAGAACGAATCAGTCCACAGTGTCCAATAGAATAAATTAGCCTGTTTAATGTACAAATGTGAGGGGTCCTTTAGAAAGCGAGACACCATTTTTAGAAACGATCTACTCCTATTTCACTAACAAGGTATTTGAACATGGGTTTTCTAAATTAGTGGACCCCATAGAAGTGTGACCTATGGAAGCAGCCTGTTCCGCTTTCCAACTGTTGGTTTGTTCTGAAATGTTGCCTGGTTTTCCATTTTAGGTTGCAGATTTCCTGGGCTCCTCCTGTGCATCAGAACAGTATGACGTAGGTCTGGATAAGGGCACCTTTGATGCAGTGAGCCTGGATCCTAATAACGCCAAAGAAAAACGCAGGCAATATGTACAGTCACTTTGTCGGATTTTAAAACCTAATGGCATTTTCATCATTACTTCCTGCAACTGGACCAAAGATGAGCTGCTCAAAGAGTTTGGAGATGGTAGGAGCTGCATAACATATTCTCTTCTCTTTCAGCATTGCCTAATGACAGGTGTCATGTGTACTTTGCAATCTGATCCTGAATCATCATGAAAATGATATAATTGCTTTCAAATACTGAATTTGATTGTTACACATGATTGGCGTTAGGAATTAGATCTCCTTTGTCCAGTCAAAACACTCTTCTGATGAGATCACCCCACTGCTTTTTAGAACAGAAGTGTTCTATGAAAGGCCTAAACCCTTTTGGCACTATTTGGGGATTTCTAGTCTTCAATATTTCACAACATCTTAGGCTAGGTCTACACGGCATTGGGGAAAAATTCACTGAAAACCGAACCCTAAAAACTTTCATAAAACTTGAGTTTTTTCGTCCACTGCCAGAAAAAACTGCTGGAAAAAAAAACAACCGTTTTTGGCGCGTTTTTTGAAGAAAGGCACATAATTATATTTGCTTACATTTCTGCAAAAACGCACCAAAAAACATCCAGCACTTTACATGGACTCCAATAGTAAATTTTCTGCCCTGCTCAATCGTTTTTTGCAACATGTTACAAAAAACTACCTGGAAAAAGGACGTTTTGTGGAGACTAAAGAACTTTTTACTATTAAAGTCTATGGGAGCTGTTTTCAGTTGTTTTTTCAACAGTTTTAGAAAACGAAAAAAGCTTTAAAAAATTAAGTTTTTTGTGTGCAGTGTAGACCTAGCTTTAAAGGGGTTGTCTCACTATAAAAATAGCTTTTTATGTTAAAGATCTTGCAAAAACAAGTCACTTTGCAATATGTGTCCATTAACAGTGTCCTACCTATTCTGAGATATCCCCTCTTGTATGTGCTGCATCAGCTCCTCAGGTCTCTATAGTTACAGACCTGTTTGATCTAACCTGTTAGGCTGCCAGCACTGGTCACTATAGCTACATACATTGCTTCTACTGCAGCCTAGTAGAAGCCAGTAAACACTCCCCTGAATTCAAAGTGAAACAAAGAAAACAGGACTGAGGTAAGATGAATCAATTTAGTGAGACAACCCCTTTAAGCACACAAAATCATTAACTGCTTGCTTAAAAGGTTGTGTCAGATTTTCAGTAATATGCAGGAATATGATCACATCAATTAATACAATAGTAGTTGTATCATCTAGAAGGACATTAGGGGGCAGTCTTACACATGTTTACCAACTGATACTCTGGCATTTGGTGATCAAAATAGACTGTCCAAAGGCTGTTGATCAAGTACTGGATGCAGAGATTTTTTTTCCTTCTATTAGCTATCATATATCAGTTTTATAAGAGTAAATTTCCGCTTTCAAAGAGTATCTCTTGAGGAAAAAAATTTCCATTCTCATGTAAATCCATGCTGAAAACATTAATTGATTTTATAGTGCGCTCTGCTGTAAGGTCTAATTTCCATACAGGAAAACGTCAACGGTGAAAGGGCAGGTGTCTCTAATAAAGTGGTAATTCAATGTTTGTGTGTATATTTGCAATGCCCTATATAGCTGTCATAAAATTTGTATCCAGTAATTCATTGTAGTTAAATGGGTTTTACCATGAGCACATTTTAGCACTGCGGGTCAACTCGTAGCTCACTACAAGCTGACCATCTCAGAGAATAGGGGCGGAGGCACTTGCGGCAATCCTACCCATTCTTTTATTTTTACTATTCCAAAGCTTTATTAAGAGACTACAGCAAATAAGGTATAGCACATACTATGCAGTGAAGTGCACATAAGGTTTGTAAAGAACAGTAGGCCTGGTCGGCCAAACAAGAAAGAATAGTACATCATATAAAGATATACTATATCATAGTGAGCAGTTTAAGATACTGAAATCCTGATGTAACAAACAGTGTATACCACGAGAATAAGCAAAAATAAAAAGGTTTATGATTCAACGCGAAGTGCAACCATAGTTTCCCATTCTTTTTGAGTGGATTCTGAATATAGCCAATCAAGTGTGCTCAATAATATTAGGAAAGCCTATAGAAATTAACATGAGGAATGGCCACAAGCACTGCCCTCCCCATTCTCTGAGATGATTGGTTCGTAGCTCATGGTAAATCATCTTTACATATAAACCATTTACAAATATATTCTTTATGGATAGTTTTTTGAAGAAATGCTGCTACAATGTTTGATGCCATATTTTGTGCTAAACCCAGAATTGGATTTGGCAGAAGAGGAAAGTATTAGTCCCTCTGTGAAATTTCCCATTTCTTGTGCATCCACTGCGGACTTTGGCTCAAATACCTGAATGAAACCAGTAAAAGATGGAAATGTATGCCAACAATATGCAATGAAGTGTCAACCATAGTAATGTAGTTTCCACTGGTCAGAGGATGCATCCTCAAACGGCTCTAGCTCTGTATGTGGATATTAAACACCATGGGCGACATGTCCCAACACGCCAACGCCAGTTTTTTGTTCTATTTTGCGGCAAACCCACTTTTTACACCATATTCTTGTTGTAAATGAACTATCATACACCAAAACTAGGCGCATTAAAGGCCGAGCACGACACTTTGTAATGCGCCTAAATATGGTGCACAGTGCACCCCCGTCGTGAAATGCGCCTATTGAGGCGCCTTACATATGTTATGCGCCGCCGTCGGGCAATGAGCCTTGATAGACGCACACCATATACTACCAATGATATGCTATGCGCCCTTTTTTGATGCAATGCCCCTTTTTTGGTACGATGTGCCATTTTAGGCGCATTAAGTTTTCTATGCAAGGTATACCTGACGCCAATTTTTAGAAAGTATCGGACTTTCAGGCGCACTGTACACTGATTTAATGCGCCTAAAACTGGCATAGATACGGCACTTTTTGGACATGTCGTCCCATATGTGTAGATATCTACAAGTGTCAGGCGACTGTGTGTACACGATGCTTCCATTTGTCTTCGGTACAGTTTGCGGTTTGTTCTGATGTTTAGATGTAATTTATTTGAAAAGCTGAGTTGATTTTTTTTCTTTCTTTATCTTGCAGAGTTTGAAGTAACAGATGAACTGCCCACGCCGTCCTTTAGTTTTGGGGGGCATTCGGGTCACAGCGTCACAGCTCTTGCATTCAGGAGGAGGACTTGCTCTTAAAATAGATTATCACAGACATTAATATCCCACTGACTGTACAAATGTGTTAGGTTAAACTGTAGCACAAGGAAGATAACTGGCACTAAGATTATTACAGTTTTACTCTGTGGACAGGAAGCTTATTGTAAGGACGTTGTGTAAGGGCTTGTTCACACGGCGTTTTTGTGATCCGTTTTACGGATCTGTTTTACGGATCCGCAAAACGGATCTAACAATTGTCAGTGTGATTAACATTGAGTTGAATGGCAAAAGCGCATCGCTGTTCTCACGGGAGATCGGCGATGCGCTTTTGAGAGCTCTCCTGCACTGCGCTTTTCGTATCCGCTTTAAGAATTGACATGTCAATTCTTATTGCGGTTTATGCAAGTGAAAGCCCATAGGAGATAATGGTGTGCGATTTTGGCACTTGTCCAAAAGCGCTCCACACTCCGGGCACGTATCAGCTGCGCTTTGCATCCTGAAAGCGGATGCGAAAAGCGCACTGGGAGACTGGACGGGGATCGCTGGAGAGGTGTGCAGCGGCGGGAGCGCAGGTGAGCGGCAGCGCAGGTGAGCGGCAGCGCAGGTGAGCGGCGGCGGCAGCACAGGTCGGCAGCGGAGGCGGAGGAGAGAGAGAGAGAGAGAGAGAGATGACTGACTGACTGACTGACTCTCTGTGGAAAAACGCATCCGGAAAAGCATTGAAAATGGATCCAAATACCGTAGCCAATGCTGCGTTTTGAGGATCCGCTTTCCGGATGCGCTTTTCAAGTGCGAAAAAACGGATCCGTAAAAAGGATCCAAAACGCCGTGTGAACAGGCCCTTACAGTGAGAATTCAGGTTAAACATCCCGTAACAATCTTCCTGCTGAAACTAATGTGGATGATCTGTTGTTTATTAATAATGGAAAATAAATAATTTTATACTATTTTCAGAATTTATTTAATTCTAACAAAATACATTAAAGTTCCTGCTCCCAGCCAATCAGCAATGCTCTACGATGTATCAGTGAATATGACTGTCAAAAGAGCCAGTTTAAAACCGGATTCAAACATTATTGTTGGGTGCCACAAATTTATCATATTGTGTCTGTCCAATTTTCCATACTCCTTTTAAATACTGTTTTACTAATTTTGTAGGCTGAAAAGTTGATTGCAAGCTCTAGTAAACAATGCAGGAAATTGTGGTCTCGTAATGACACAATTGAGCAGAAGCGGTCCTAGTGTGGCTGTCTCTAGATATTACCTATAACAATGCATACGGAACTTGTAGGTCTCAGAGCTAAGAGCAAAAGCTAATAAAGGAGACACTGGTACTTTCTTCTCAAGAACGTGAAGACATGTAAAGTCTGGAGTACAAAAAGCTGATATTAAAAGAAATCTATAATTGTATCACAAAAAAATGGAATCACAGATCCAATTTTTTGATTAAATGGAAAAATTGAGAAAACTTAAAGATAAATCCATTAGAGAATTGTCACGAAAAAATTTTTTTTAAAGTCACAGAAAGATGAAAAGACTCCCTAAAACTTAACTTTTATTAAATAAAATGAACACTTACCCTAGAAAAAACCCAAAAATCAAAAAATAACACCAAAACAAGGTGACGCCCAAAAAAGGGTGGTCCCAGACGGAACCTCCCCACTAAACCCATAGAAGCCCAATTACTCAAAAAACCCTATTACAAAAAGCATGAAACAAACCCCAGTTAATGGCGTTCAAAAAACCTACAATCATAAAAATGGGTGCTACTGCATACAGTGTATTTACTATTTTGCATAGAAAAAACTTAAAATTTTATCTTGGAGAGGGTTTGAATTGTCTAGGATTGTTGGTTGGGGGAGCTTGGTGGCAGCAGTGGCAGCACATATTTTTTAATGTGCGGCAGGAGAGTGGAATGGGGAGGGGTTTTGTGGTTTTCCTGTGGCTAATTGAGCACCTAAATAGGTGTGTTCTTACATTTTTTAAAAAAGGAAATGAGCTTTGACCAATGGACTGGACCTCTAACCCCGTGAAGCCATTTTGCGGGTTAAACATGTTGGGGAGGTCAGGCATGACTTTTAAATTGTCTTTTTCCCTCTGTCTAAAAAGTGTTCACCCCCTGCAGAGGGGTCGCAAGGGGGCCTTATTTGTTTTGGTTTTCCCATGGATTAGGGACGATCCCCCAATGTTGGCTTGGGCCCCCTACTTTTGCTGAAAATTGCTGTGAAATTAAAAGGGTTTTCTGTTAATAGGTGGCGTCCACAGATTGAAAAAAGAAAAGGGCTTTTCCCTTCCTTGAAGTAAAAAGGGGTTTAAAGGGTGAGGTAAAAATCAGGTTTTAAATAGTGTGTATGGGTTTTAAAGAGTTAACATAATAAAAGTTACGTTTTAGTTTTTTTTAAAGAAAAATCTATCATTTCTCTAAGTTTGCCTACGCAAAAATTTAAATAGATATCGGGGAGTCACTTCTGTTCTTTGCATATTCCATTTTTTTGGGGGGATATTTTGACTGCTACGTTATCCCAAAATTTAATAAAAACTTGGACCATAGATAGAAGTCCAAAGTAGTTGTAAGCATAGGTGTAGAAGATAGTCCAATGGTCCTCACACCATAACAATATGATGTACATTCCACAAGAGTAGTAATAAATCTAGCCTTGCAAACATAGGTATCACAGATACTCCACACATAAGTATTGCCAATATTCCCCAACACATTTCCCCAACCTTTTTTGTTGGTTCATCAGGGAGAAAACAAATCACAATTGTGTGGAACAAAACCAAAAAGTAACCATGTAGCATATTTATCACTCACAAAATCCACTACAGAAAAGGCAGTGAATGGTGGCTGCCAATGTGCTGCATAGATATTACAGTCGTGGTCCCCGGTTGGTAGGTGAATAGAGACCCCAGAAAAGCTAATAAAAGAGACACTGGTACTTTCTTCATAAGAACATGAAAACATGTAAAGTTTGGAGTACAAAGAGTTGATATTAAAAGAAATGTAGAATTGTATCATCAAAAAATGGTCTATCACTTAAATCAAGTTTTCCTCGATTGTACTGGAAGTGGGCAGAGAGATAAGTGGCCGAAATTCCCATTCCCTGGCCGGGGGCGGGCCAGGATGGCTTGTAAAAACAAAGTTAGAAAACCCCCTTTAAAGGGATTGTCCAAACCCCTTTTGTTCTTCAAATTTTGCAGAGTCTGAAAAAAGCAAAAAAACCCAAAAAATAAACCCAAATATGAGTTCCTTCCTCAAGTGTCTGCCAGTCCTCTCACCGAGTCTTCTGTTGTCTTACATTGGTCAGCTCCTGTGCACTGCCACCTCTGATTGGCTGCAGCAGTCACATGACATTGCCGGAGCCTTCACTTATAAACAGTGATGTCGGGCAGTGTCAGTGCAGCCCATATTTTTGGTTTAAAAAAAAAGCCCTTTCCCTTTAACGATTGGTTCTTTTTTTTTTTAAAATAGCTCATTGACTATCCCGGGGTTTTATAGCCCTGATGATGTGTAAAATAAGTGGTTTTAATGTATTTTTTATTAGTTTTTTGTCTGAAAGTGTGATGTTATAACGAAGTTCTGTTCAGGGGGCCTGTGCCAGTTAGATCCAGGAAAAATTTTTTAAAGAGCCAGACAATCTCTTTAAGGGTTTGTTCACTACAAGGATTGCTTTTTATGTTAAAAATCTTGCAAAAACAAGTCTTAGCAAAATTATGTCCATCAACAGTGTCCCACCATTCCAGATATCCCCCCTTGCATGGGTGGCATCAGCCCCCAGGTCGCTATAGTACAGACCTGTTTGATCTATCCCGATGTGCAAAACTTGGTTTTTTAGCTAAAAATGGCGTCTACTACGTTGTAAACAGTAAACGCCCCTGAATTTAAAATGAAACCAAGAAAACAGGACTCAGGTAAATGAATCAAAGTAGTGGGGACAAACCCCCTTTTAAATTCCCCCAAGGGGGGAAGTTATAAGTCTAAAATGCCATCTAAAGAAGCATGGCAAGATATATTTTTCCTACAAATGAAGGACATACAGTGTTCTTGGACAAAATAACTAGAATAGCCTTATTTTTACTGTCAACTTAAATTCATCTTGACACACTTGCCATCACCAGTAAACTTTTTTCAGGTATGGGTTTAAACGTTGTTAATGAAATTTTTTTACTTGAGTATGCATTCAAAATTGTGAGAGGGAAGTTCCAAAGGGGAAAAAGAGTTTTTTAAGCGACTTGACTGAGTTTATTGCTTTTTGGGGGGTCTACGGTTTTCTTGATCACATCTCAGTATGCAAAGACCGGAAAAACATCTGCAGTCAGAAATAACTGTGGTCATAGTTAGGTGCGGGGGACACAAGAGCACTTGATCAAATTGTAGCCAAACCACAAATATACAGCCCTTCAAAAAAAACTCAGACTTGAATGCAAGTCAAAGGGGTTTTCCATGTCATAAAAAATATTATTATGGTCCAGTGGTCTTTATTAAAAAAAGAAACTCATAGTCTCCTACCTCCGGTCCTCGTTCCAGCAACACCTTTCATTAGACTTCTGTTTATATTCTGTCACCTCTAAATGGGAAGACCAGGGAAAGCCAGCGCTGGAACAGGGGACCGGAGGTAGGCGAGAATAAGGTTTTTGGCTTTAATTGGAACCCCAAATTTAAACTTTTTTAGGCATTGAAACCCCTTTTGAAGGCCCAGTAAAAATTTAAGGAGCCATAGATTTGGATTTTTTTTTAGATAAAATTTGATGAAGTGCTCTTCTGTCCCTCACATCAAAGGGGTTGTCTCACTTTAGAGTTTGATGGCATATTGTTGGGATATGCCACCAATGTCTGATAGGTTAGAGTCCCAGACCTATCACAAAAAGGTGTACCACTCGGCTGTACTCAGAACTCCCATTGATTTCAATTTGAGAGTCCCCAAACATTTCCTTTTTAAAAAGGAGAGGTTTCATGGCTCATTCTCAAAATAGGTGCAAGTCCCATCAGACTTGATGGGATTCAAGGAATTTTTTAATCAATGTCTAGGAGGACTGAGTGAATTACAGCCCTGAGGTTTTAAAAACTAAGTGCTGCCCTTAGAGGAGAGGTAGTTGAGCTGTTTGGGCCAGGACTGAGGAGTCTAAGGCCGTGTTACACGGGTTTATTTTTCCGGGTTTGTGGCCGTATTGCTTCACAAATCCGGCGTGAATAGGGGGGGGGGGGCGGACGCGGGGGGGCGCCGCTCCCCGGCCCATAGACAGCATTATCTAGGGGCGTTCCGCTTAAATAATGGCATGTCACTTTCCCCCCGCGGGGGATTGCCGAGGGGGGGGGAGCATGGGGGAATCCACTGTTCTCATGAGAGCAGGGTTTTCCCTAATGACTCCCACGGATTGGCGCCTACTGCAGGGAAATGCGGCGTCCAGTACGGCGCCAATCCGCGGCAAAATAAGCCGTGTGAACGAGGCCTCACAGTGCAGAATTATTAATAACGATGAAAGGTGAAAATGTTTATAATTTAATTTGTAATTCTCAGGTTACTTTGTGGCAAAACCCCTTTAAGAATAATATATGACGCCAGACAACATTAATACTAACTAAAAACAAATTATTTCTCACCAGACTTCATAGCAAATATCATCTTCAGCTCTAATTTTCAATGGATAAAAAAAAAAAAAGTACAGTATAATGGACGTTAGGCTCATTCATAGTATAGAAAATACTGATTGTGTAAGAAAAAAAATTACAATATATAAAGTGCCTTATACTGCTTTCACACTTACCCTCCAGGCAGAGCAACCGCTACGAAATAGGCAACCCCGCCAGCCTACCCCTAACAAAATCTAACCTACATATAAAATTGGCACACACAATAGTAAACGCATCCCCCATAAATTTTCAACCAAAAATTTTAAAATTTCACTTTTACAGGCCCTCGCTACCAATTCCTACCTCTTGTATATACGCCTCCCATTAAGAAAGTAGGTAGTAATGTTGCCCACCATTAAGTAGGTAGGTATCTGACCCAGTGCGGGCCGCCGATAGGGGGGTTAGAACCACTACACCCCAAAGGGCCTGGGCCCGAAAATAAGCAAGGGGGGGCCCGCCCTTTGCCGGCAGGTACCCCCCCTTTTCCACCCCTAATGGAAAGGGAGAGCAGAAAAGCGGGGGGGGGAGCGTGCTGTCAAAGGGGGGGCCCGGGTTTTCAAGTAAAGCCTAATAACATGAGTCAGTGTCACTTACTTTAGCTTAAGCTCCCCGGGGCCCGTTCAGTCCGGGGCCTCCCCCCGTCCCCCCGGCGCCTGCAGTCAGTAACGCACCCCCCCACAGCCGCGGGGGGGGGGAAGGACGACTGCTCCGGCTGTCCGTGCACGGATGCTTCAAGCTGAAGTAAGTGAACTGAATTAATATAAAGCAATTTTTGTCTGCCACTCCCCTGCAGCTAGCCCCCTATTTTTACCTAGGGATGCCGGCCGTTCCCATCCTGTGGGGCCCCAATCAAGGCTCCTAAGATTTGCTGCTTGTGCTTGACTCTTTGCAGCACTAGCAGGCTGGCAGTCAAAGAATATAGCCCTGAGCTCCTGTTTTAACTGGGCAGAGTGGGCGGCTGCCCAAAGGGGGGCCCCCCCGTCTCCCGGTACCTGGGCAGCTGCCCCCCCCTGCCCAATGGAAGAGAAAAGGTGCCGTTTTGGGGGAAAGTTCTGTGTCCTGTATAAATAGACTTGTATGGCAATGTACTACAGGCTGTATAATATAGAGCTTGTATGGCAATGTCTTAATTCAGGCTGTATAATATAGAGGCTTGTATGGCAATGTACTGCAGCCTGTATAACCTAGAGCTTGTATGGCAATGTACTGCAGCCTGTAATAACCTAGAGCTTGTTATGGCAATGTACTATAGCCTGTATAATATAGAGCTTGTATGGCAATGTACTGCAGCCTGTATAATAGAGAGCTTGTATGGCAATGTACTGCAGCCTGTATAACCTAGAGCTTGTATGGCAATGTACTATAGCCTGTATAATATAGAGCTTGTATGGCAATGTACTACAGCCTGTACAATATAGAGCTTGTATGGCAATGTACTACAGCCTGTATAATATAGAGCTTGTATGGCAATGTACTGCAGCCTGTATAATATAGAGCTTGTATGGCAATGTACTGCAGCCTGTATAATATAGAGCTTGTATGGCAATGTACTATAGCCTGTATAATATAGAGCTTGTATGGCAATGTACTATAGCCTGTATAATATAGAGCTTGTATGGCAATGTACTGCAGCCTGTATAATATAGAGCTTGTATGGCAATGTACTACAGCCTGTATAATATAGAGCTTGTATGGCAATGTACTGCAGCCTGTATAATATAGAGCTTGTATGGCAATGTACTGCAGCCTGTATAATATAGAGCTTGTATGGCAATGTACTGCAGCCTGTATAATATAGAGCTTGTATGGCAATGTACTGCAGCCTGTATAATATAGAGCTTGTATGGCAATGTACTGCAGCCTGTATAATATAGAGCTAGTATGGCAATGTACTACAGACTGTATAATATAGAGCTTGTATGGCAATGTACTGCAGCCTGTATAATATAGAGCTTGTATGGCAATGTACTATAGCCTGTATAATATAGAGCTTGTATGGCAATGTACTGCAGCCCTGCACTAGGCACAACCATTACAAGCTAAACACTTCAATAGGAAATAAAGGTCCATACACATACAGTACCTCCCAACTTTTAGAGACTGCAAAGAGGGATGCACCAGGCCACGCCTCCAACCATGGCGAAACTAATGACATCACACCAGGTCACCCCACCAACCATACACAAATGACATCATACTAGGCCACGCCTCCAACCACACACAAATGTAATCACACCAGGCCACGCCTCTAACCACACACAAATTATATCAAACCAGGACACGCCTCCAACCACACACAAATGACATCACACCAGGCCACGCCTCTAACCACACACAAATGATATCACACCAGGACACGCCTCCAACCACACACAAATGACATCACACCAGGCCACGCCTCTAACCACACACAAATGACACCACACACAAATGACATAACACCAGGCCACGCCTCTAACCACACAAAAATGACATCATACCAGGCCACGCCTCCAACCACACACAAATGACATCACACCAGGCCACACCTCTAACCACACACAAATGATATCACACCAGGACACGCCTCCAACCACACACAAATGACATCACACCAGGCCACGCTCCTGACCACACACAAATGACACCACACACAAATGACATCACACCAGGCCACACCTCTCACCACACAAAAATGACATCATACCAGGCCACGCCTCCAACCACACACAAATGACATCACACCAGGCCATGCCTCTAACCACACAGAAATGACATCACACAGCCCACGCCTCTAACCACACACTAATGTTATCACACCAGGACACGCCTCCAACCACACACAAATGATATCACACCAGGACACGCCTCCAACCACACACAAATGACATCACACCAGGCCACGCCCCTAACCACACACAAATGACACCACACACAAATGACATAACACCAGGCCACACCTCTAACCACACAAAAATGACATCATACCAGGCCACGCCTCTAACCACACACAAATGACATCACACCAGGCCACGCCTCTAACCACACACAAATGACATCACACCAGGCCAAACCTCTAACCACACAATCATGACATCACACCCGTCCACGCCTCTAACCACACACAAATGAAATCACACCAGGACACGCCTCCAACCACACTCAAATGACATCACACCAGGCCACACCTCTAACCACACACAAATGACACCACACACAAATGGCATAACACCAGGCCACACCTCTAACCACACAAAAATGACATCATACCAGGCCACGCCTCCAACCACACACAAATGACATCACACCAGGCCATGCCTCTAACCACACAGAAATGACATCACACCTGGCCACGCCTCTAACCACACACAAATGATATCACACCAGGACATGGCCTCCAACCACACTCAAATGACATCACACCAGGCCACACCTCTAACCACACACAAATGACACCACACACAAATGACATCACACCAGGCCACACCTCTAACCACACACAAATGACATCACACCAGGCCACGCCTCCAACCACACACAAATGACATCACACCAGGCCACAACTCTAACCACACACAAATGACATCACACCAGGCCACACCTCTAACCACACCCACACATCCCTTTTTTTTTAGACAGAGGGACCATTATGGTTAAATGTATAAAAAAATATATTTTTTTGACTTCTATGAGGAAGTCAGTGCTATACTGGATCAGGGTGAGGCACTGGATGTCATATATCTAGATTTTTCTAAAGCATTTGATACGGTGCCACATAAAAGGTTGGTAAATAAAATGAGAATGCTTGGAGTGGGGGAAAATGTGTGCAAGTGGGTAAGCAACTGGCTCACTGATAGAAAACAAAGGGTAGTAATTAACGGTACATATCTAGAACTGGATCGCTGTTACTAGTGAGGTACCACAAGGGTCAGTATTGGGCCCTATCCTCTTTAACATTTTCATTAATGATCTTACACAGGGATTGCACAGTAGAATATCGATCTTTGCAGATGATACTAAGCTCTGTAAAGTAATCAACACAATAGAGGATAATGTGTTATTACAAAGGGATCTGGATAAGTTGGAGGCTTGGGCAGGGAAATGGCAGATGAGGTTTAACACAGATAAATCCATTACATGACTACATGTTAAATGGAAAAAGGCTGGGTAAAAGTGACATGGAGAAGGACTTGGGAATCCTGGTGGACAGTAAACTTAACTGTAGCAGCCAATGTCAGGCAGCAGCTGCCAAGGCTAATAGGATCATGGGGTGTATTAAAAGGGGCATAGATGCACATGATGAGAACAGTATTCTCCCATTATACAAGTCACTGGTTAGACCACACATGGAATATTGTGTACAGTTTTGGGCACCAGTGCACAGGGAAGACATTGTAGAGCTTGAACAGGTACAAAGGCGGCAACAAAAATAATAAAAGGACTGGGTGGACTGCAATATCCAGAAAGATTAGCAAGATTAGGGTTATTTAGTTTAGCGAAAAGACAGCTTTGGAGGGACATAATAAATATGTTTAAATACATCAAAGGTCAATATAGAGATCTCTCCCAAGATTTATTTATACCCAGGACTGACTGTATCTAGAACAAGGGGGCATCCTCTACGTCTTGAGGAACGAAAGTTTCTACATAAACATAGAAAGGGATTCTTTACTGTAAGAGCAGTGAGACTGTGGAACTCTCTGCCAGAGGGACTTGTCATGGTGAATTCAATAACGGAGATCAAAAATGGTGTCGATGCATTTCTGGAGCGTAATAATATAACAAGTTATAGTGTCTAGGATGCAAAACGCTGCCTCTTGTTATATTGGCTGAAGTCTCAGACTCCGCCGATGTCGCTGGTGGCAGATAACATGAAACAATATCTAGTGGCTGATAAACTTGAGGCAGAAAGGCAGAAGGAGCTCCGTACTGGATATTTCTTTAAAAAGTGGAAAACGTTCATTCTCTCACACCTTCCTAAAGAGGAAATAGCTCAACTGGTGTCTTCATTTCGATACACGAGCTGGAACGCGAGAGAAGCTTTTTTGGGATCTCTGGGTGCCTTAGAGGGACACACCTCCTCTTCCACTGGCCCCCAGAATGAGTCCAAAGCTAGTCTAAGTCCAATTGTCGTCCCCCCCAACCCCCACGCTGATCCCCTCTCCCATGAGACCTCTGGATTGTGGTTCCACCCAGCCTCTGAGTGACGACTGGTTTAGCCCACTACAAAATCATAAATTGATGCCTCCTTTATAGTCTATTGTTAACATAAGACCTTAGTTCCTTTCCTGACTATTTCTGATGGTTCTTTTAAACACATCACATTATTATTATCGGTATTATCAATAGTACTGTCACTGTTATTAATATTACCATTCTCAGTACGATCATTATCATCTTTAATAGTATTTCTACTGTTGTTATTGCTATAATTATGTTTTCTTTATTGTCATTATCAGTATGGTTGATATCATTATTTTTTTTTTCCTTTCCTCCTCCTTTATCATTATTGCTATTGTCATTTATCTATTTATTTTATTTTACCTTGTCCTACTTTCTCTCAAATTGTCTCCAACGGCGCAGGAGTGTCATCACTTCCCTATTGTTCAGCTGGTGGGATGATCTCTGTAATTATATTCTGTATATGTCTGTACCTCACCATCCTACATGATCAATGTCATCACATCCCTGCTTGCGCCAATCTTATTATTGTTATTATTGATATGTGCTTTCTTCTTCAAAAAAAATCAATAAAATATGATTGGAGTCGGGAAGGAATTTTTCCCTAAAATGAGGACAATTGGCTTCTACCTCATTGGGGTTTTTTGCCTTCCTCTGGCTCAACACTATAGCACAATAGGCTGAACTAGATGGACATCTTGTCTTTTTTCAGCCTTACAAACTATGAAACTGTAATAGAGCGTAGCCTCAAAGGGGCTATCCTGTCCTTGTGGGGGTTCAAATTATTCTAAAAATAACAAAAGGTGCTCACCGGAGAGAAACAAATCACAACATGCCCTGTTGCTGTGAAAGTGCTTTCTGTTTTTTTATTCACAAAATGGTTTTTTTATACCTCTTTTGCAAATGATAGATAAAAGGCTCACATTAGCGGCGTGAGGGTCTTTTTGGCACTCCTTTTACATACCCCCCTCACACTTCAGGAAATGTCTGAACAACATTTTTAACTTCTGACTAGGCGCCATCTTTATTACACACGAACTAACAAAACAAAATTACAGGGGGCCATTTTGTTAACCATTAATAAAAAAAGTTTAACCCACAGCTTTTACATGCTGTACTATATAAGTATGTCCCGTATTAATATATATAGTATATGTGAATTATACTAAAAAATACATTAAAAAAGACACAAAGGAACACATATAAATCTTTTTTTCCCCCCCCACAACATCCCCCTTGAACTTTTTTTCCATTTTTACTCTCCCTATCCTCTTTCCCTATTCCCTTTCCTTTTCTTGTCTCTTGCGGAAGTCCCCTAAAGCCCCGTTAAGGGCGGCCCCAAAACCCTAAAAACCCCAGCTCACCCACACTTCTATGGTCTAATTCTTTGATGAGACGCGGTTGCAGAAGGGAGTAGAGACTTTCCGGAGCACTTCCGGTCAAGGGCTCTCAGGAATAGTGTCTTAAATGTCCACATCATCATAGGTTCGGCCCCCTTTAGACAGCTGAAGAGTTGGAGTGTCCTGTCATCATAGGGGCCGGGGGCCGTGACACTGTTCACCATAATTGGGAGAATCGGGTCCCCAGCTCCCAAAAATATTTTTTCCCCTAAAAACAAGGGGAAAAACACAACAGAAAATTAGACAAAATTAGCAGCACAATCAAAGGGCAATACCTACTGGGAAGCTTTTCCCTGCCAACCCAAAAACCCATGAAGTGAACCACTGCCCCAGGGGTGCCTATGCCTGAATAACCTTTAAAACTTCTGAGAACCTCTAGCTTTCTAAGGCCCAGGGGACCTTCCCATTCGGTCCTAAAATAATCTGGATAAAAGCCCGCAGGTTTCTCCTGTTTGGGTGGACAGTGATTCTAGCAGAGAAATCAAACCCGGGGCCACCGGTTTCCTTCCCTTTTAAACTCATGGGGACCCCCCGGGGCCCCAAGGGCATCAATATACACAGGGGGCAAAGCGCCCTTTGGGGGGGCTTTCCTTTCTCCCCTGGCTCTCACTTCAATATCTTCTGACCCCTCACCAAAAAAAAAGGCTCCCAGGAATTAGCCTCCACATCCCTGGGGCTTCAAGCGCGTAAGGGACATACTTTCTCCTGGTATCCCTTTTCTCGCCGTTCCCTGTTTTTATCAACCTCATCCTGTGAGTAGAGGTTTCCCCCACTTTTCTTTCCTCTTTAAGCAGCCTGTGGTCTAAAACCCCATATCTTTCCCTGTGTTCCAACCCCACACCCCAGTAATAGCAAGAGGGTCCCCCGTATCCTCCATCACACCCCTAATATATGAAAGGGGTTCTGACCAAGAGTTAACGCAACAAACTATTTTTAACATCAGTAAACGCAGCATCTCCTCATCTGGGGGGCTGGAGCGATCTTTACAGTGTGAAGCGGGGAACCATTTGGGCTTTTTCCTGCCCCCCCTTGACAGTGTACGTGGTCAGCAGGATTGGTAGGGGGCCCCTCAAACTTGGCTCTAAGGGTTTTACCCCCAAAACTTCTTCACGTAGACCCAGTCTCCGGGCGTAGCTTATAGCACAACGTCTGGCTGGAAGGGAAAACTCTAAAATACTTACGACAACTCTTTAACCACTGCAGTCACAAAAGGTCATAGCATCGTTTTGTACTACAACCCTGAGGAAATATGCCCCAAAACATTGGGGCGCTGCCAACAGATCTCATAGGCGAGAGAGGTAACAACCCCCGGGGCGTGTGCCTGACTCTAACCAAGCGATGGGCGGGGCGGTCTGTCAGGGCATGCCGTTTCCCCTCTTGCCGCAAAAGCTCGTCTTTCAGAGTCCCTTTCCCATGTCCCCTTGCACTACACTGGTATACGCCCGTGGCAAGCGGGCGCCTCCCTACCCCATATACCCGTCTTTTTTCATTCTTCTTGCCCCCTCTTTTTTCCAGCACCTTTTCTTCCAGTGGAGCTTGTTTCCTGCCTTGGCCAGCATCCCCTTTGCAGGTTGGCTGTGATTTTCCTCCTGCACCACTGACAGTGACTTGTTTCCCCCTTTTTCTCACCCCTGGGCCTGTGGGCTGCTTGGTCACCGAGTGTTTCGTCTTCTGTATTCGCTTCCCATGTCCTTCATTTTTAGTATGGCCACTGCCCGGGGCAGCACAGTGATCCATCGGGACCTAAGGGCTTGTCCAGTTTCACGGGTTCCCGCAGCCTGAAAATCCCTGTTTCCCAAATAGGTCCAAAGTCATGGGCGACCCTAAAAGCTATCTTGATCCGTACATATGTTGACTTTTCCTTACCCCCTGCCACACCTCTGCCGCCCTTTTTGGGCTACTATGCAATGGCAGACTTCTTTTGCTCCCAACACTGCGTGTGATGTGCTCACGGCATATCCCGTGTCAAATTTCGTCCTGCACTGCTGCAAATCTGGGTCCACCCAAAAAAAAGAACCAATCCGGGTTTCAAATAAAAGTCTCCATTTTTCTCGATTTAAAAGCAACATGCTTTCTTCAGTGCACCGGATTCTTCCGATTCCTCTTCATCCTCATTCCCCCCCTTGAAAAGGGGAAAGTAAGGCACTGGATAAGAACACAACAGCGCACAGATTGACATCCGCGGGAGGAAGAAACTGAAGCCGAGATGCTGATAGAGATTTGTGGTTAAAGGGCGGAGTTTGTCACGGGGAGCCAAAAGGGATGGGGGGATTTTCCGACACAATACCCGGCTGTTTTTATCCAGCAGCACTTGGGCTGCACTACGCCGTAAACTGGAAGGTCCCCCCCCCCTTGCACTGGGTCAGTCTTGCAGAGTAGTCTCCAGCGGGTCTGTTTGGGCCCCAGGGGCCGGGCTAGAACCCCAGGGCATGCCCTTCCCCTTTTTACAAAAGACGGAAGTCTTTTTGGTAGGCCGGGATGCCTATGCGGGGGCACGGAATAGCTTTCTTCAGCTTCTGGAAGGACTCTAAGCATCTTCATCAAAGGGGGGGGTTGTCTTCACTGCCTCAAACCAAAAATTTTCACAAGATGGATACCCGCCTATGGATCTGGGGTTTAGGAAAAGGACAGACATCAGGAGAGGTCCCCATACTGGGCTTTGGGGAATTCTCCCCCCCCCTTGTTTTGGGAGGGGGGGGGCCAGTGTCCGCTCTGTTGAGTTCAAGCAAGTAAGCGGTGGTCTTGGCTGGGGCCCAGGGGCTCATATTTTCGGCCCCAACACGGAGCAACTTTCATCCCACATTCCCCAGGCAGATTTCTCTCATGCCTTTTTTCAACTAGAACACCACTCCCGGTAGAGTCTTGTCTCAGGGCCGAACCATCTTCAGCTGCTTCCTCAAGATTTCCACAGGCCATCCCAAAGGCACTGGTCGCATCCGAGCATTTTCTTCTAAAGGGAAAAAAAACCCCAAACAGAAACATCGAGTTATCCTCAGATATTTCTTCACTGTTTCCCTTTATCCAGGGAAAATCTGTCAGTTCAACCTGGGCTGAAATCGTCCCCAGCCCATTGTTTCACTCTTTTTACAGCATTACACCTGGGGGCACAGGACCTCATTCATATCTGACTCTGTGAGGGATTCAGCCCCAATGGGCCCGTCTGAAACCCCGCTTTAAAAACCCCTACAAAAACCATAAAATCTTTCTGTAATAGGGGCATAGGTTGTTTTTTCAGGGCCCGTAATTTTACTTTTTAAGACAGACCCCCTTGACTCGGGGGGAATGTAACATAATATGTTCGGGGGGCCCCCTCGCCCCCTCCCTTGCGTGAGGCCTGTTGATAAGGGGGTCTGCCGTATCAAAATTTCCCAGGCCCCTCCACTGGGCACTGACTGCTCCTCCAGTGTCTTTCCCGGGGGTCTATGCAGGGGTCAGCTGGTGGTTTCCCCCGCAGCACAAGCCAATATTTTCTCTGGCTTTTCAAAGAGCCATCCGCTCGTTCTTCCCTTTTCCCCTTGCATCCTCATGCTGTTAGAGCCCCCTCCCACTGTATCTTTTCCTCCCAGTAACATAAGGTTCTCCACTGTAGGGGTGGCTGGGCCTGGGGCGCCAATACCCCCAGTATCCATCCAAATTGGACATACGTGCATGGCACCATCTTGTCCCGGGAAATGAAAGTGGTGACCCCGGGAAAGGGGGCATTAACCCAGAAGGGAAAAGGATGGACATCCTAATGGGGGCAGTAGGCGGGGCTGGGGGTAGGGAAATGACATGGAAGGGGGGGGCAAGGGGGGGGTAAAGGTTCAGGTATCTGGGTTACTGGCAGGGCTGGACAGTAGGTTTTGGGGTTTCAGGGGGAGGGTACTTGTGACACAGGTGGGGGTGTTTCTGGGGGTGGTTCCCCATTTTTGCAGCAGTTTTCTGTCTACACCCCTGACTTGGGCCCCCACCCCCAATCCCTCCGTCATTACGGCGTCGGCACAAATTACACTTTCCTTTGTTTCAGAAACTTTTCCTGGGGGATAAAAACCATAGGGAGCTGCACCCCCCGGGGCCCCCCCCCCTTTTTTATGCATCCCTATAAACCTGTACCAGGATTCAGCCACAACAAAAAAATTCCAAAAACCTTTTAATCTACCTTCTTTTTTGATCAACCCTCAGACATTTTTCCCTTCCTTATCACAAATACTTTCTGAGCATAAATCCACTTTCCCACTTCAAATTTTTTCAGACTACTTCACTTACCCTTCCCACACAAAGAACCTTATCTAATATTCTTACACTCTAAAACCACAGATGGCGCTGTGCACTAAAAATCAAAACTCACATACCAAAAATTTTTTGTTTTTTTGTTTTTACAAACACATCCAATTTACAATTTTTTCAAGACACACATGACAGACTCGACAGACGAAACTTTATCAAAAAAGTTTAAAAAAACCGATTTCAGGCAAACGTCTCAGCCTTTCCCCTACACCAAGGAAAGCTGAAAATTTATGATTCCACCATCAAATGAATTCCAAAATTTTTTCACAAGATGCTTTTTTTTTTTTTTTTTTTTCCAAGTCGCTGACCGTCCCTGCTCTCTGTGGCAGGACTTGGAATCCCCTGTTACTCCAGGGGAATTCCCCCTAACCCACAAGCAAATTTTTGCTCTGTTTCCAACTGGCTTAACACCTTGCTCCCCCGCTTTTCTTTTAAACAGTTCCAAAAAATTCAAAAACATAAAAAAAAATACCCCCCAAGGGGTTAACTTGACGGGCTAGGTTCAATAGCTGGCCGACTCGTTACCTTCAGCGGTTTTAAAATTAACCGAATGAAACATAGTACAACTCCCAGGCGAGCAACTGCCGGAAAAAGCAAAGTTTTTAAAACCTTACTTACCCGGAAAAGATATTCAGAAGAGCGATGGCGCCTTTATCCTCATCTGTGTCCCCCAGTAGAAGCTCCACCATTTTAGTTTTTGGTTTTAAAAATCAGATTAAGCCCATGCCCCCGTTGGCGCCATCTTAATAGAGCGTAGCCTCAAAGGGGCTATCCTTCCTTGTGGGGGTTCAAAATTTTCTTTAAAAATAACAAAAGGGGACCGAGAAAACAAATCACAACATCCCTGTTGCTGTGAAAGTGCTTTCTGATTTTATTCCAAAATGGTGGTTTTTTATACCTCTTTGCAAATGAGTAGATAAGAAGGCATCACATGTAGCTGGCTGTGAGGGTCTATTGGCACGTCCTTATCTATGGACCACTCCTCACAGCTTCAGGAATGTCCTGAACACAGGGTGTAACTTCTGACTAGGCGCCATCTGGATTACACGACGATCTAATACAAAACTATTACAGGCGGCCATTTTGTTTAACACATTAATGACAAAAGATATACCTACAGCTTTTACATGCTGTACTATACAAGTATGTGCCTATTATGTATATAATATATATATGTATATGTGAAGTATATACTAATACATTAAAATAGAGACACAAAGGATCACACATATATAATATAAAACTATTTGCTTGAATAGGTTTTTATTAAAATATCACCAATAAAATCATTGTGATATAGACATTTACAGGATTGTATTGTATCCAGTGATGAAATATTAAGTAAATTGTTATGTAATATACAGCGAGGAAGCAATCAGATTTCATTTCCCAAATGAAAGAGGGACATTTATAGAGGAAAGAGGGACAAGGGTTAATAATAGGGACTGTCCCTCCAACATAGGGACACCTGGGCAGGGCCGTTCCTAGGGGCGGGCAGGGTGGGCGACCGCCCTGGGCGCCGAGGCTCCGCTCATCCGAGGGGGGTGCCGCGGCCGCCCGGAGGAGCGCTCCTGACTCTGCGCGGCTGTTATGCGCAGAGCCAGCAGCTGCACAGGGGAGGAGGAGGGACGGATCGTTCCCGTCCTGACTCCTCCCCTGTATCAGCTTCGCAGGGGGCGCACGGCTTTCACCACGCCCCCTGTGACGCTCGATCTCCTCGGCTGGCAGCTCTGCCGCCGAGCAGATCCCTGGGAGATGCGTGACAGTGTAAGCGGCGTGATGACGTCACACTGCTTACACCGCTCTGCAGCTCCCGGTGCTGGACACGCGGACCGAGGTCTGGTGAGTAATGTTTTGTTATTTTATAATTACTTACAGGGGGGGCATCACTGGCTACAAGCAGTGTCGGACTGGGGGGTCTGGGGCCCACAGGGGAATTAATCTTCGGGGGCCAACCGTACTGTACATGAAAATATTACCGGCCTCTCGGACATAAACGCGCCCATTTTACCACATAATACAGTGTACAAAACAGAACTATATTGTATAGTACAATAGCAAGAGAGTCACATATCTGTCAGTCTAACATATCATAGACACACGGCTAAGTAGCTCCATCCATATCCCCCTCCACCCACATCACATACAATATCCCCCTCCACCCACATACAATATCCCCCCCCACCCACATACAATATCCCCCTCCACCCACATACAATATCCCCCCCCACCCACATACAATATCCCCCTCCACCCACATACAATATCCCCCTCCACCCACATACAATATCCCCCTCCACCCACATACAATATCCCCCTCCACCCACATACAATATCTCCCACCACCCACATACAATATCCCCCTCCACCCACATACAATATCCCCCTCCACCCACATACAATATCCCCCTCCATCCACATACAATATCCCCCTCCACCCACATACAATATCCCCCTCCACGTATCCCTTGGTCACGCACCTCACCACCTTCTAAAATAATCACCAGCAAGAAAGTAAAAGTGTAACTCCTATCACAGGGTCAATCAGGGACACATGTACGCTGGCATTATACCGGCGCCGATATAACCTACAACACCGCCATATAGAGACCACATAGAGGTCAGACACCAGCTCAGGTATAACCTACAACACCGCCATATAGAGACCATATAGAGGTCAGACACCAGCTCAGGTATAACCTACAACACCGCCATATAGAAACCACAGAGTGGTCCGAACTCCACTCAGGTATAACCTACAACACCCCCCATATAGAGACCACATAGGGGAAAAAGTCTCACCAGCTCAGGTATAACCTACAACCCCGCCATATAGAGACCACATAGAGGTCAGACACCAGCTCAGGTATAACCTACAACACTGCCATATAGAGACCACATAGAGGTCAGACACCAGCTCAGGTATAACCTACAACACCACCATATAGAGACCACATAGGGGTCAGACACCAGCTCAGGTCACATCACACTGATCCAATATAGAAGTAAAATAACCCCTGAAATCAGGGACTCACCGGGACGTCCTAGTCTGATGAGTCGTTCTCTTCTTTAAAGAGTCGTTCTTACCCCCTTTTTTCCTCTGCATCCGTTCCGACCGCCATGATGACTTGTCCCGGCCACAGCTCATCCCTGCAGAAATTATACACAAATATCTTAGAATCCACAATTTTCCAGCATCTCTTTACCTGTTCCCACCTCTGTACAAACTTCCCAGGGGTGGGAGAGCGGGTACAAGCCATAAACTTAGAGGCCTGGTATCCTAAGGGGTTGGGAAAGGGGGGAGAGGACTAAGTCCTGGAGATAATGCTACAACTATGGCTGCTTCCCTCTCAATTATATTACCAGGGTAGGAAACCCAAGACCCTAGGTAGGTAGGCAAATGGGCAAGACCCAGTCTGTAGGTAGGTGGTTTCTCCCAGTTGGGTTTAAGCTGTAGGTTAGTTAGGGTCCCCTTTATATAGGCTGCAAGCAGTTAGGGCCCCCGTTTAGGTAGTATAGAGGGGGTTAGGGCTTCCCCATGAAGTAGTATACAGGCAGTTAAGGCCTCTTTTAGTATTTCCCGCAGGCAGTTAGGGGTCTCCTTTAGGTAGAAATACAGGTAGTTAGGGCCCCCTTTAGCTAGTGTGCAGGAAGTCAGGGCCCCCCTTTAGCTACGTGTAGGTAAGTCGGGGCCCCCTTTAGTATTTTAGGTAGCCAGTGCCCCCTTTGTATTTCAGGGTCCCCCCTGTAGGTAGTAAAAGCGTCCCTTTAGGTAGCCAGGGCCCCCTTTGTAGTCAGGGCCCCCCTGTAGGTAGTTAGGGCCCCCTGTAGGTAGCCAGGGTCCCCCTTGTAGTCAGGGCCCCCTTTGGTAGTCAGGGCCCCCTTTGTAGTCAGGGCCCCCCTTGTAGTCAGGGCCCCCCTTGTAGTCAGGGCCCCCCTTGTAGTCAGGGGCCCCCTTTAGGTAGCCAGGGGCCCCCTTTGTAGTCAGGGTTCCCTTGTAGCCAGGGCCCCCCTTTAGGTAGCCAGGGACCCACTTGTAGTCAGGGGCCCCCTTGTAGCCAGGGACCCCTGTAGGTAGCCAGGGCCCCTTTTGTAGTCAGGGCCCCCCCTTTTAACCAGGGCCCCCCTTTGTAGCCAGGGACCCCCCTTGTAGCCAGGGACCCCCCTTGTAGCCAGGGACCCCCTTTATAGTCAGGTCCCCCCTTGTAGCCAGGGCCCCCCCTTGTAGCCAGGGCCTCCCCTTGTAGCCAGGGCCCCCCCTTGTAGTCAGGGCCCCCCTTGTAGCCAGGGACCCCCTTGTAGCCAGGGACCCCCATTTATCCAGGGACCCCCCATGTAGTCAGGTCCCCCCTTGTAGCCAGAGACCCCCTTTATAGCCAGGGCCCCTCCCTTGTAGTCAGGTCCCCCCTTGTAGCCAGGGACCCCCCTTGCAGTCAGGGCCCCCCTTGTAGCCAGGGACCCCCTTTATAGCCAGGGTCCCCCTTGTAGCCAGGGACCCCCTTGTAGCCAGGGACCCCCTTTATAGCCAGGGACCCCCCTTGTAGTCAGGTCCCCCCTTGTAGCCAGGGACCCCCCTTTTATAGCCAGGCCCCTCCCTATTAGTCAGGTCCCCCCTTGTAGCCAGGGACCCCCATTGCAGTCAGGGACCCTTGTAGCCAGGGACCCCCTTTATATCAAGGGACCCCCCTTTTTAGCCAGGGACCCCCTTTGTAGTCAGGTCCCCCCTTGTAGCCAGGGACCCCCTTTATAGCCAGGGGCCCCCTTGTAGCCGGGGAAACCCCTTTATACCAGGGCCCTCTTGTAGTCAGGTACCACCTTATAGCCAGGGCCCCCCCTTGTAGCCAGTGATTCCCCCCCTTGTAGTCAGGTCCCCCTTCTAGCCAGGGACCCCCCTTTATAGCCAGGGGCCCCCTTTGTAGCCAGGGGCCCCCTTAGATAGTTAAAAAAAAAAAAACAAACAGCCACTTCCCTGGCTCCGGCTCCAGCTCCTGCCGCTCCGAGGCCCCCGGGCTCCTGCTGCACTGCAATAGCGGCGCGGTGAGAATGACGTCACCAGCGCCGCCTACGTCAGCAGTAGGGGGCGGCTCACGGCAAGCTGAAGGCCTAGCGTCTCCAGCCTGCCAGGGAGAGCAGCGGAGCGCAGCGCTAGTGGCGCTGTGGCTCCCCCCCTACACCGCGCAGCCTCGGGAGTCTGGGGACATTAGTCCCCGGGTACCGGGCCGGTCATTCAGCACTCAGGACGCAGGTCCCGGGCGTTTCAGGGACCGGGTGGCGCGACGGGCCCCGGGGAGCGACAGCACTGCCTCCGGGGCCCCCAGCGGGCTACAAGGGGGGGCATCTACTGGCTACAGGGGGGACAGCACTGGCTACAAGGGGGCATCACTGACTACAGGGGCATCAAATGCAACAAGGGGGCCATCAATGGTTACAGGGGGGCATCACTGGCTAAAAGAGGGGCATCACTGGCTACAAGGGGGGGCGCAACACTGGCTACAAGGGGGGGCATCACTGGCTACAAGGGGCATCACCTTTGGGTACAAGGAGGGCATCACCTGCTTTCAGGGGGCATCACTGGGAACAAGGGGGCCATCACTGGTTACAGGGGGCATCACAGGCAACAAGGGGGGCACCACTGGCTACAAGGGGGGCATCACTGGCTACAAGGGGGGGCGCCACTGGCTACAAGGGGGGCATTACTGGCTACAAGGGGGCATCACCCGGCTACAAGGAGGGCATCACCCGGCTACAGGGAGGCAAAAACTGGCTACAAGCGGGCATCACTGGCTACAGGGGGGGCATCACTGAGTACAAGGGGGGCATCACTGGGAACAAGGGGGGCAACACTGGCTAAAAGGGGGGCACCCCTGGCTACAGGCGGGCATCACTGGGTACACCGCGGGGCATCACTGGCTACAAGGGGGCACCACTGGGTACAAGGGGGGCCATCACTGGGCTACAAGAGGGCAATCACTGGCTACAATGGGGGGGCATCACTGACTACAAGGGGGGCATTTACTGGCTACAAGGGAGGCATCACTGGCTACAGGGGGGGTATCACTGGCTACAATGGGGGGCCTCACTGGCTCCAGGGGGCATCACTGGCTACAGGGGGCATCACTGGCTACAGGGGGGCATCTACTGGCTACAGGGGGGGCATCACTGGCTATAAGAGGGGCATCTACTGGCTACAGGGGGCATCTACTGGCTACAATGGGCGGTATCACTGGCTACAGGGGGACATTTACTGGCTACAATGGGGGTATCACTGGCTACAGGGGGCATCTACTGGCTACCAATGGGGGCATCACTGGCTTTCAGGGGGGCAATCACTTGGCTACAAGGGGGCATCAAAATGGCACAGGGGCATCACTGGCTATAAGAGGGGCATCACTGGCTACAAAGGGGCATCACTGGCTACAGGGGGGCATCTACTGGCTACAGGGGGCATCTACTGGCTACAAGGGGGCATCACTGGCTACAGGGGGACATCTACTGGCTACAGGGTGCATCACTGGCTACACGGGGGCATCCACTGGCTACAGGGGGCTACTACGTGGCTACAGGGGTCATTTTACATGGCTACCATATGAGGTGCTATAGATGGGGAGTTTGTATAGAGATAGGAATTGGTAGAGAAGTGCTGATAAATTGAGGGATCCCAAGATGTTTGTTTTGTAAATTTTACAGTGAAAAGTCCGGAGAAGTCGTCATGGCGTCTGGGACAGATGGAAAAGAAAAAGAAGAGAAAGAGAACAACTCTTCTGAGACGTCTCCTGTGAGTCACTAGATATGACTTTACTGTAATCATTTATATATCTGCAGAGCCTGTGTACAGCGGGTATCCATCATTGTATGGCGGTAATATTAGTTGTAGTATAATGGTTTATACTCAGTAATGGTCAGTTTGTATTATTTAGTCACTATGTGCTGGTGATATGTGGTCATGGTGTGGTGGTATTATTCGGTCACTGTGTGTTGGTGCTATTAGCCTGGGATTCTGGTTGGTGAAGCGGTGTTATTTGGTAACTGTATGACTATTATTTTTGTAGTGTTATATGTAGCACATTGTGGTATGCACTGTGGCGCCCTATGTTATGGGGGGGGGGAATTTCTTCACCTCGCCCTGAGTGCAATTTAGCCTAGGAACGGCCCTGCACCTGGGAGGAATGCTCACATAATCCTGAAATCGCAGCCAGGTTTATTCCCAGGGAATATACACAATTCCTGGTAGATTGAGCACAGCGCAGCCGCAGTCAGGGCTATTCCCGGCTGCACGTCGTACACACAGCAGCACCACAGGCCGCAGCGCTGTCAGCGGTGACAGTCAGTGCCCGGATCAGCCTGCAGACTACAACTCCCAGAATGCCCCGGGGTGTGCTGCGCCTGACGTAATGTCAGGGCGGCGGCGCGCTGCGTTGTGGGAGGGAGCGGGCTTACCATCATGGCGGCTTCCATTTCGGGGTATACGTTTCGTTCCTTGTGTTATCATAGCGCCAATAGCAGTTCGGATCACGTAAGTGGTGGGGGAGCCGGGGCCCAGGTTCCGGGGCCTCTGGTGTGGAGGGCGCCGCGGAAGCAGCAGGGAGCCGGTGGCCGGCAGCAGGACGGAAGTGACTGGTAGCTGAGCTCTACCCCGGGTGATGACAGGGAGCTGGGCGGCCCTGCTGCTGCTGGGAGGCAGCGCTGTCACTACAGGGCTCGGGGGTTACACACGCTGGGGTCCTCTGCGGGGTATGCAGGTGGAGGTCACAGTCATATGAGGACGGGGGTGCTCGGTCCTGTGGGGACAGAACCGCATAGAAAACACTAGGAGAATGTGAGAACACGTATGTCATCACTGTAGAGAGGATCCATGTGTGTGACATCATCACTGAGACCCTGCGTGTGTGTGACATCATCACTGAGACCCTGCTTTGTGTGTTGACATCATCACTGAGACCCTGCGTGTGTGTGTGACATCATCACTGAGACCCTGCGTTGTTGTGCCCATCATCACTGAGCCCTGCGTGTGTGTGACATCATCACTGAGACCCTGCGTGTGTGGGGACAATCACCCACTGAGACCTGCGTGTGTGTGACAATCATCACTGGGACCCTGCCTTTGTGTGTGACATCATCATTTGAGACCCTGCGTGTGTGTGACATAAATCACTGAGACTGCGTGTGTGGGTGACATCATCACTGAGACCGGGTGTGTGTGTGACATCATCATGGGGACCTGCCGTGTGGTGTGCATCATCACTGAACCCTGCGGGGTGTGTGTGACATCATCACGAGACCCTGCTGTGTGTGACATCACACTGAGACCTGGTTGTGTGACATCATCACTGAGACCCTGCGTGTGTGTGACATCATCACTGAGACCCTGCGTGTGTGTGACATCATCACTGAGACCCTGCGTGTGTGTGACATCATCACTGAGACCCTGCGTGTGTGTGTGACATCACCTGCCCCTGGTGTGTGTGACATCATCACTGAGACCCTGCTGTGTGTGACATCATCACTGAGACCCTGCGTGTGTGGACATCATCACTGAGACCCTGCGTGTGTGGGGACATCTTTCACTGAGACCCTGGTGTGTGGTGCATCATCACGGGAAACCCTGCGTGTGTGTGCCCATCATCACTGAGACCCTGCGGTGTGTTTTTGACATCCACGGGGAACCCTGCTGTGTGTGTGACATCATCACTGAGACCCTGCGTGTGTGTGTGACATCATCACTGAGACCCTGCGTGTGTGTGTGACATCATCACTGAGACCCTGCGTGTGTGTGTGACATCATCACTGAGACCCTGCGTGTGTGTGTGACATAAATCACTGAGACCCTGCGGGGTGTGTGTGACATCATCACTGAGACCCTGCGTGTGTGTGTGACATCATCACTGAGACCCTGCGTGTGTGTGTGACATCATCACGGGGCCCCTGCGTGTGGTGTAAACATCATCACTGAGACCTGCGTGTGTGTGACATCATCACTGAGACCCTGCGTGTGTGTGACATCATCACTGAGACCCTGCGTGTGTGTGTGACATCATCACTGAGACCCTGCGTGTGTGTGTGACATCATCACTGAGACCCTGCGTGTGTGTGTGTGACATCATCACTGAGACCCTGCGTGTGTGTGTGTGACATCATCACTGAGACCCTGTGTGTGTGTGTGACATCATCCCCGTCACGCCCTGTATGTCGTGTGTGTGTGACATCATCCCCTTCACGCCCTGTCTGTCGGGTGTGTGTCATCATCCCCGTCACGCCCTGTATGTCGTGTGTGTGTGCCATCATCCCCGTCTGGCCCTGATTGGCGGGTGCGTGTGTGGGCCATCTTCCCCGTCGCGGCCTGTATGTCGTCTGTGTGTGACATCATCCCCGTCACGCCCTGTATGTCGTCTGTGTGTGACATCATCCCCGTCACGCCCTGTATGTTGGTGTGACATCATCCCCGTCACGCCCTGGATGTCGTGTGTGTGTGTGACATCATCCCCGTCACGCCCTGTATGTCGTGTGTGTGTGTGTGACATCATCCCCGTCACGCCCTGTATGTCGTGTGTGTGTGTGACATCATCCCCGTCTCTCCCTGTATGTCGTGTGTGTGTGTGTGACATCATCCCCGTCTCTCCCTGTATGTCGTGTGTGTGACATCATCCCCGTCACGTCGTGTGTGTGGGGACATCATCCCCGTCACGCCCTGTATGTCGTGTGTGTGTGTGACATCATCCCCGGTCACGCCCTGTATGTCGGTGTGTGTGTGACATCATCCCCGTCTCTCCCTGTTTGTCGTGTGTGTGTGTGTGACATCATCCCCGTCACGCCCTGTATGTCGTGTGTGTGTGTGTGACATCATCCCCGTCACGCCCTGTATGTCGTGTGTGAGTGTGACATCATCACTGAGACCCTGCGTGTGTGTGTGACATCATCACTGAGACCTGCGTGTGTGTGTGAACATCATCACTGAGACCCCTGCGTGTGTGTGAAAATCATCACTGAGACCCTGCGGTGTGTGTGTGACATCATCACTGGAGACCCAGCGTGTGTGTGTGACATCATCACTGAGACCCTGCGTGTGTGTGACATCATCACTGAGACCCTGCGTGTGTGTGACATCATCACTGAGACCCTGCGTGTGTGTGTGTGTGACATCATCACTGAGACCCTGCGTTGTGTGTGTGTGTGAACATCATCACTGAGACCCCTGCGGTGTGTGTGTGTGTGACATCATCACTGAGACCCTGCGTGTGTGTGTGTGTGACATCATCACTGAGACCCTGCGTGTGTGTGTGTGTGACATCATCACTGAGACCCTGCGTGTGTGTGTGTGTGACATCATCACTGAGACCTGCGTGTGTGTGTGTGTGACATCATCACTGAGACCCTGCGTGTGTGTGTGTGACATCATCAACTGGAGACCCTGCGTGTGTGTGTGTGTGACATCATCCCCGTCACTCCCTGTATGTCGTCTGTGTGTGACATCATCCCCGTCACTCCCTGTATGTCGTCTGTGTGTGACATCATCCCCGTCACTCCCTGTGTGTGTGACATCATCCCCGTCACGCCCTGTATGTCATGCGTGTCTGACATCATCCCCGTCACGCCGTGTGTGTGTGTGTGACATCATCCCCGTCACGCCATGTATGTGTGTGTGACATCATCCCCGTCACGCCGTGTGTGTGTGTGTGACATCATCCCCGTCACGCCGTGTGTGTGTGTGTGTGACATCATCCCCGTCACGCCGTGTGTGTCGTGTGTGTGTGACATCATCCCCGTCACGCCGTGTGTGTCGTGTGTGTGACATCATCCCCGTCACGCCGTGTGTGTCGTGTGTGTGACATCATCCCCGTCTCCTCCCTGTATGTCGTGTGTGTGTGACATCATCCCCGTCTCTCCCTGTATGTCGTGTGTGTGACATCATCCCCGTCACGTCGTGTGTGTGTGTGACATCATCCCCGTCACGCCCTGTATGTCGTGTGTGTGTGTGACATCATCCCCGTCACGCCCTGTATGTCGTGTGTGTGTGACATCATCCCCGTCACGCCCTGTATGTCGCGTGTGTGTGTGTGATGTCATCATCCCCGTCACGCCCTGTATGTCGTGTGTGTGACATCATCCCCGTCTCTCCCTGTATGGTGTGTGTATGTGTGTGACATCATCCCCGTCTCTCCCTGTATGTCGTGTGTGTGACATCATCCCCGTCTCTCCCTGTATGTCGTGTGTGTGTGACATCATCCCCGTCTCTCCCTGTAAGTCGTGTGTGTGACATCATCCCCGTCACGCCCTGTATGTCGTGTGTGAGTGTGTGACATCATCCCCGTCACGCCTGTATGTCCGTGTGTGTGGTGTGACATCATCCCCGTCACGCCCTGTATGTCGTGTGTGTGTGTGACATCATCCCCGTCACGCCCTGTATGTCGTGTGTGTGTGTGACATCATCCCCGTCACGCCCTGTATGTCGTGTGTGTGTGTGTGACAACAACCCCGACGCGCACTGTATGTCGTGTGTGGTGTGGACTTCATCCCCGTCACGCCCTGTATGTCCGTGTGTGTGTGTGACATCATCCCCGTCACGCACCCCTGTATGTTCGTGTGTGTGTGTGACATCATCCCCGTCACCGCCCCTGTATGTCGTGTGTGTTGTGTGACATCATCTCCGTCACGCCCTGTATGTCGTGTGTGTGGTGTGACATCATCACCGTCACGCCCTGTATGTCGTGTGTGTGTGTGTGTGTACATCATCTCCGTCACGCCCTGTATGTCGTGTGTGTGTGTGTGTGACATCATCTCCGTCACGCCCTGTATGTTGTGTGTGTGTGTGTGACATCATCCCCGGCACGCCCTGTGTGTGTGTGTGTGTGTGTGTGTGTGTGTGTGTGTGTGACATCATCCCCGGCACGCCCTGTGTGTGTGTGTGTGTGACATCATCCCCGTCACGCCCTGTGTGTCGTGTGTATGTCGTGTGTGTGTGTGTGTGTGTGTGTGTGTGTGACATCATCCCCGGCACGCCCTATGTGTGTGTGTGAGATCAACACAGCCACGCCCTGAGGGTGTGTGTGTGTGTGTGTGTGTGTGTGTTGTTGTGTGTGGTGTGGTGTGACATCATCCCCGGCACGCCCTGCGTGTGTGTGTGTGTGTGTGACATCATCCCCGTCACGCCCTGTGTGTCGTGTGTGTGTGTGTGTGTGACATCATCCTCGGCACGCCCTGTGTGTGTGTGTGACATCATCCCCGGCACGCCCTGTGTGTGTGTGTGTGTGTGTGTGACATCATCCCCGGCACGCCCTGTGTGTGTGTGTGTGTGTGTGTGACATCATCCCCGGCACGCCCTGTGTGTGTGTGTGTGTGTGGTGACATCATCCCCGGCACGCCCTGTGGTGTGTGTGAGTGTGTGTGTGACATCATCCCCGGCACGCCCTGTGTGTGTGGGTGTGTGTGTGTGTGTGTGTGAGACATCAACCCCGGCACGCCCTGTGTGTCGTCTGTGTGTGTGACATCATCCCCGTCACGCTCTGTGTGTGACATCATCCCCGTCACGCCCTGTGTGTGTGTGTGTGTGTGTGTGTGTGTGTGACATCATCCCCGTCACGCCCTGTGTGTGTGTGTGTGTGTGTGACATCATCCCCGGCACGCCCTGTGTGTGTGTGTGTGTGACATCATCCCCGGCACGCCCTGTGTGTCGTGTGTGTGTGTGACATCATCCCCGGCACGCCCTGTGTGTGGTGTGTGTGTGTGTGGTGGTGTTGTGACATCATCCCCGTCACGCCGTGTGTGTGTGTGACATCATCCCCGTCACGCCCTGTGTGTGTGTGACATTATCCCTGTGAAAACATACATGATCGACAGAGGACTTTGCGTTTTCCACTTGCCTTTGCCGTCAGTGCACAGGAGCAGAAGGGACACCTAGGGCAGTGTCCGGGGACATCAACCCCATCTGCTGCCATTCTGTTTATAGCATCATTTTAGGGAATTGTTCACATTCTTCTTCGTGTAATCAGTAAGGCGCTGATTATTTCTGAGTATATGGGATTAGGAGCTGCTGTCATGTTGCCTTTCTAGCAGGGCTTTGGGGTAGGGCACTTATGTCTGTGTAAATAGTTGAACTAGGATGTATCCTGTAGTCATTACTTACAAAATATGGAGGTGCTGGGTTATTAAACATGCTGAACTACTGCACCTTAATGAAAGTATATTAACGTTCACCTCTGTTCACACTGGCATAATAGGCTCTCACATTGAAGAAAAAAATCTCTATAAATATACATATAGTGTACACACACATATCATTACATGTGTATATATGTACCCTACTGGGATGCATCTGTGAGATTGTGCTGAGCAGTCCAGACTCTTCTGACCTCCACTGATTAAATTAGATGCTGTAAATACATATAACATGTGCCCAGAACTGTACCTGCATGTATGCTAAATGGTGACTGAGTGAGTAGTCCCTGAGACTCTATTCACATTGAACATTAGAAGGATTTCTTGACATAGATCTCTGATGAAGCTTATATGTTACAGTATGGGCACATATTACATAGTTACCTAGTTTGCAAGGCTGAAAAGAGACAGACTTCCATCCAGTCCAGCCTATTCTGCTATATTGTTGATCCAGAGGAAGGCAAAAACCCCCATGAGGTAGAAGCCAATTGCCCTCATTTGAGGGAAAATCTGGCAATCAGAATAAATCCCTGGATCAGCAACCCTCCTCCAGAATCCTAGTCACTGTAATGTGTTATATTATAACACTCCAGAAATACATCCAGACCCTTTTTGAACTCTGTTGGTGAATTCACCATGACAAGTTCCTCTGGCAGAGAGTTCCACAGTCTCACCGCTCTAACAGTAAAGAATCCCTTTCTGTGTCTGTGAAGAAACTTTCTTTCCTCTTGGTGTAGAGGATTCCCTCTTTCTAGATACAATCCTGGGTATAAATAGATCTTGGGAGAGATTTCTATTTTGACCTTTGATATATTTATTATCATAGAGATCTAAGAATTATGCCCGTCTTCTCCGGCGTACACTATGCGCATTTTGTACACCAGGAGAAGGTCGGGACATGTCACTTCTTCCCTGCGTTTACGTGCCGTGGATAATAGAAGTGAATGGGGCCGCCTGCCTCCCCGCACTTTAGAAGTACACACTGGCCAGCGCGTACTTCTAAAACACCCGGCGTATTGTGGCGCGTACAGTACTTGCCACAATACGCCATCTGAACATACCCTAAAAGAATGGTCCACAGTGTTCATCTGGCTGCTATCTCTGATTCCCCCTTTATGATCTCCCCAACATCAATAGGATGGAGCAGTTGCTTTTCTCCTCTGACATCTACACATTGGACAGTTCAGCTTACAGTTATGTAGTATGTATGAGTAGCTTTACCTGTAGAGATCTACAGCAATAATGAAATGGTATAGAGAAATACCACACCTAATGCTCTGATCATATACAATTTATTTTATAGTTCCATTTGAGTGATCTGCACCAGGGCTGTGGAGTCGGAGTCGGTGTCTATTTTGCAAGAGTCGGAATCGTCATAAAATGGACCGACTCCCAAAATCTATAATAAGTTGGTCCAGTTAGTTTGATGCAGTGCAAAGAGCAATTTTATATGCAGTCATCTTACCGATCTTATACATAAAATGTGAACTTGCGAAGTATTTAGCATCTGCTTAGTTTCTGCAGATTCTTTCCTGTAACTGCATTGTTACTGTTTTGCTACTAAAAATCAAAATATAAATTTTTATTATTTTGTTAGTATTTGGGAAATCCACCTTTTGGTTTTCAGCACTGCCTGAATCCTTCTGGGCTCTGAATCAGATTCAATCATATCTTGACCAAAATCTGATCCCAGGTCTCTTCTACACATTCAAAAGATCAAAACATTGTTACCCTTTTGCTTGTCAGTGTCTGTTCTACCTAAATAGCTTGATTCTTGTATCATAAGGTGATAAACAGCCAGATGTAACCATTTTACTACAGTAAAGTTATTACTCAAACATGCGCCGTGTATGAGGGAGTCGGGAGTCAGAGGTTTGGGAAATTGAGGAGTCAGAGTCGGGGCTTTGGCTTGCCGACTCCACAGCCCTGATCTGCACTTTTGTATTTGCTGTTTCCAGTAGATCCAAAAAATGGCTATTTTAACTGATGTTGAGAATGAACCTTGGTGCTGGTTTAGTGCTGTTTCCTCTTCTAGGCTCTCCCTGCACACTGGCTGGCCTTGAGCACCGCTGTAACCTAAGCCAGCGCAATTCAAGTGAAGCTGTGGCTTCCTCCACAGTGGAGACGATGCAGGAATAAACCAGCGCTGCAGATACTTCATCCTCAATTCATGATGGATTTGTTGGTTTCCATTTTGAGTTTTTATTATATGTAGAAGTTTATGTTCCAAATGTAAAGGAATATATTTTTATATATAAATTTTTTTTTTTTGTTTTTTTTTCTCTTGCAGGAAGGATTCTTACTGGGTGAAGTGAGACAAGAAGAGTCGTTCTCTATCAGTGATTCTCAGATTAGTAACACAGAACTATTGCAAGTTATAGGTGCGTCATCCTCTGATGTTATTTGTGTGCATATTTCTGCGTCCTCCAGGCCATGTGAAAACTATATTTTGTCTGATATTTTTACTTTTCAGAGATCCATAGGCATGAACCGTGTACAAAACTCTTCAGGTATGTTTCTGCAATGTGCTTGTTACATTATTGAGATTTACCAAGGCATTGACTGGGCTGGGTTGTGATTTTTACACGATAGATAAACTCTCTGGTCTTTTTTTTTTTTTTTTTATCACATTACTTGTGTTCGCTTTAAAGGGATTTTCTCACTACAAAAATGAACTTTCAACATAAAAGGACAGTTAAGTGAAGACTTTTTCTAAATACATTGGTCAATAGATTTTACTTTAATCATGAGATAAAAGCGTTTATGTGCTCTGAACTAAACATGGTTACCTGCATACCAGACGGACGTCTGTTATCTGATTAGCTGACAGCAGGGATGTCTGTTATCTGGTTAGCTGAAAATAGAGACTGACGTCACCCCACTAATGGACCGAGAGCAAAGCAAACTAGTTCTAACAAGATTAGCTTCACTAAACAAAAGGTACATGTGCTGTGAGGACTGAAAAGCATGGCTTTATCTGTAATCTTATTAGACATAACAATCTCCTGCACTGTCAGAGTACATATTGAATATGCTTATCACTGCTGTAAAACAACCCACATCCTGAGAGGAGAGAGTGCAAAACTGTTGAAACCACATAGTGAGAAAACCACTTTAAGGGAACCTGTCACATTGAAAATGCCATCAGATGTGCTGGTAGCATATTACAGACCAGAAGAAGCTGAGCAGATTGATATATTGTTCTGTGAGAAAAGATTCAGTGGAACTAGTATTTTATTTGCTAAAATCCCTGTTTATTTTGGGTTGAGTCCAATGGGCGGTGTTATCAGTGATTGACAACCATCTCTGTATGCACACTGATACAAGGCTGTCAATCACTGATTACACCACCTACTGGACTCCTTAACCCAAAATAAGCAGGGATCTAAATGAATAAACTACTGAATCTTTCCCCACAGGCCTATATATCAATTTGCTCAGCTCCTGCTGCTCTATAACTACTACCAGCAGATCTGGTGGCATCTTTAGCATGACAGGTTCCATTTTAGAACAGTTCTCCTGTTACCTGAAAATACATTAATTCGGTTTGGGCTCTAATATTGGCAGAATGTGGGTGAAAACGATCCAGGTTTTCATTGCATCCTGTTAGCAGCTTCTGTGCTAACACATTAGCAGAGCAACAGGTTAGATTTCCAGTTCAATAGAACAGAAAAGGTCACGTTGACCTTATTGTTTCACATAGTAGGTATGGGACTACACCCCTGTTCTCTTGATAGGTGAAGCAATCGGAGGTAGGACCAATATTTAGGCAATTCTGGTATATGCTGACAGTTTTACTTTTTCATGTTGCAGATTTTTTTGTGGGCAACATCTGCACTACTGCAATGTTGATTTTTTAATAATCTGATTTATAAAAAGTTTTACCCATAAAGACAGTCTCCTGTGCTTTATTAAAGGGAACCTGTCACATAGGTTATGCCCCCCTTGCTGAGGGCAGCACAAGCCAGTGTTAGACCTGCTGTTTCCAGCACTGTGCCCCTTATTCTGTAAGATGCTGCAGTTTTAGAGCATTTACCCCTCAAATCTTATTCATGAGTAGGCGTTAGCCCCGCCCACCAAAGGCTAGCCTCGCCCACTGACAGTTATTCACATGTTTTTACCTATTCAAAGTAATAGGTTTTAATCAGTTGAGGTGGGCGGTGGTTTATCCCCCGGGTGGGCGGGGTTTTGAAAAAAATGACTCTTTGAATTGACTCTTCAATAAACTCTTCTGGCTAAAAACTGCAGATTTGAGCTTTAAAATACACAAAAACTCCAGCATCTTACAGAATAAGGGACACAGCGCTGGAAACAGAAGGTCTGACACTACCTTGATCTGTCCCCAGCCAGGGGGGCATAACCTATGTGACTGGTTCTCTTTAAGTCATATGGGACCCACCTCCATGAATGAGAACAGAGAGCGCTAGCTGGCAACCAAACACATCCATGTACTACATAGTCTCCTGTTACGTCATTGTAGTTCAAAGTTTCAACCAAAGCAGGATAAATAGTTGGACGTGGCTTCTGGAGATGGCTCTGGTGCTCACCAAGCCACCCTTAATTAGAAAAAAGGGGGCTCTTTCATTAAACCGTAGCTTGCCTCATTCCTGCAGATGGATGAACCATTACATCCAGTGGTTGGCGCAGGAGTTGTGCTAGTACCATCAGCAGTGGATGCTGGTTGCAGTGGCGTTTAAAGGGAACCTGTTAGGGTAATATAAGCCACCTATCTGAGAGCAGAATAAGGCAGAGGGAGCGAAGCTGAGCTCTGTGATATATAGGGTTATATGATAGAGGAGAGAAGCTGAGCTCTGTGATTTTATAGGTTATATTGATAGAGGAGAGGAGCTGAGCTCTGTTTATATATAGGGTTATATGATAGAGGAGAGAAGCGAGCTCCTGTGATATATAGGGTTAATATGATAGAGGGGAAGGAGCTGAGCTCTGTGATATATATAGGGTTATATGATTAAGGAGAGAAGCTGAATTCTGTGATACATAGGGTTATATGATAGAGGGAGGGGAGCTGAGCTCTGGGATATATAGGGTTCTATGATAGAGGAGAAGAACTGAGCTCTGTTTATAAAATAGGGTTATTTTGATAGAGGGGAAGGGAGCTGAGCTCTGTGATATATATATAGGGTTATATGATAGAGGGGAAGGAGCTGAGCTCAGCTTCTCTCCTCTATCATATAACCCTATATATCACAGAGCTCAGCTGCTCTCCCTCCATCATATAACCCTATATATCACAGAGCGCAGCTCTCTCCCTCCATCATATAACCCTATATATCACAGAGCACAGCTCCTCTCCCTCTGTCATATAACCCTGTATATCACAGAGCTCAGCTTCTCGCTCTCCATCACATCCTGCTCTCAGATAGGGCAGCAAAAACCACATGAAAGGTTCCCTTTAAGCCTTTAAATGTTGTAGTCCATAATGACCATGGCATCTGACCCAGAGAGTGGGCTATCTCTGTCAGCCCATTAACGTCCTGTAACGCGATCGGGGTTGCTGATGGGTGACCATGACAGCTGGCGGCCTGACAATCAATTTTACAGTGATAGGCAATAATGCTTTGTAGTACTATATATTTCAAAGTTTTATGTAAGCGATCAAAGGATTGCAGCTTTTAATCCACTAGAGAAACAAAGTTAAATAAAGTTTAATAATTAATTAAAACGTATATTATTAGAAGAAAATAAGCATATTGTACTGTTGCAATAAAACTGTCCCATAGTAAAAAGATAACACATTGTTTAGATGGCATCAAACGTAGTGTGTAAAAAAAAAAAAAAGTGCAAAACATAAAGTCAGTATTTTTTTCCTGTTCCCCCTCATAACAATTTACTGAAAGTCAATTAATAAATATGTTACCCAAAATAAAATATACAAATCCTCCTTTTACAAAAATGCCCTTGGACCGCCGCACCAACAGAAGAATAAATATGTTGTGAGTCTAGGAATGTGGCTGCACAGAAAGATATTATTTTTCACAAAACATACTTTTGTTCTGCACATATTTGAAAACTTTAAGAAATACACATTTTTTAAATCTCTCCTCAAAAAAATAACAAACAAGTTACTTAAAGGGGTTGTCTCACTACATTGATTCATCTTACCTCAGTCCTGTTTTCTTGGTTTCATTTTTAATCCAGGGGCGTGTTTACTGGCTTCCACTAGGCAGCAGTAGAAGCCAGGTCTGTAGCTATAACAAACCGTGCTGGCAGCCTATCAGGAAAGATCATACAGGTCTGTAGCTATAGCGACCTGAGGAGCTGATGCAGCCAATACAGGAGGGGATATCTTGAATAGGTAGGACACTGTTAATGGACACATATTGCAAAGTGATTTGTTTTTGCAAGATCTTTAACATAAAAAGCAATCCTTGTAGTGAGACAAACCGCTTTAATGAATTTCAGAAGCCCCGAAATGATGCCAATAAAAATTGTATCCAACAAGCAGGCCATCATACAGCTTTGTGGATGGAAAAATGAAAGTTACAGCTTCAGATATGCATAGATAAAAATAATGGCCCAAAATGAGGCGGTCTTCAAAGGGTCAAATAACATGATAATTAGCTTTGTCATGAAACCAGAAAGAAAGCTGCTGGCCACGAATGTAAAACTTGATAGGAGTTTTAAGGTCTCTTTGTGTCTCATCTATACTATACTTATTTGTTCAGACTCTTTTGTGTTAGATGTGTTGGTTGTAACTTATGTCCTTATCCTTACAGCTATTATGATTATGCCGGCACTGTCAACGAGGAAAGCCTTGATCGAATTCTCAAGGACAGACGGAAAGTAGGAGTCTTTTTTTTTTTTGTTTGTTTGTTTGTTTCATTTTTAAATAGTAACATTTTTGTAAATGTATTTGGCAAATATTAACCCCTTAAATCTTCACAACGGCTTATTTTGGCCGGAAATTCGCCGTATCCCCCGGGTTTTGGGCCCCCAGTCGGGCCAACCTCCCCCCTTTAGGGGAAACTAAATTCCCCCTGCCGCAAATCCGCCGCGGGGGGAAAAATGAATGCCTTTTATTTCGGCCGGAGTTTTCCCCAGGGGGGGAGGGGCGTTCCCCCCCCCCCCTTTTCCCCCTTTTGGGGCCAAATAAAACCCGGGGAAAATGCCTTAAAGTTAGCTTTTTTTAACGGCTTAATTTTGGGGGGTTTCCCCAAAATTAGCCTGGGGCATGGGGCCGGCCCCTTTCCCCCCCCATAATCTATTGCAGGGGGGAAACGCCAAAAAGAAACCCAACTTCCTCCCCCCCAAATTTTGAGAGGGGGGGGGAATCCCTTTTCTTGAAATTGGATTCCGTTCGGGCCCGATTTACCCTTTCTTTTTGGGTTAATAAAAATTTACCCAAAATAGGCCCAAATACCCTTGCAGGCCTTAAAAATCATTTTTTTTCTTTCTTAATTTAAGGGGGTTTCCCAAAGACATTGAGGCTTTAAAGGGGGTTTTCCTTAAGGTGATGGGGGGGGTTCCCCATCGGAAATGCCAATAAAAAAGGGGGCCCCGGCCCTTTTTTTAATAGGGGGGTTTGGTTTCTTTTGAAAAATGGAGCCTGCACCGGGGGTGTAAAACCTTTATATGTACACTTAAAATATTGGGAAATCAAAGAAACAAAAAATCTTTCTGAGGTGGTTTGAGCGAAACACAGTTGCGCCATTTTGTCCATCACTGAAAGCGTTTACGTTCGGAAAATAATGCAATCGTAGTGACTATGCTTGCACTGTTGTTCCCTATGAATGTGTCGCGGGATCAGTTGGGAAACCTGCAATGGAGGTCTCAAAATGGGACCACAGCGTACTTTCACATCTACTTCAGAGGTTCCGCTTAAAACCTCTGTCCCAGAGGTATAAACGAATCCATTTACTAAGGGTATGTTCACGCAGCTTATTTGGGTGGCATTTCGGCGCGTATTGCGCTTAATACGCAGCGATATGCGGGCCGCAATTATGGTAATCCATAGCTCTCATAGAGAACTATGGATTTCACCTTGTCCCGCCGCACGTAATGCATGTCAATGGGGCAAGAGGGCTACCGCCTCCCTCCCCCAGTGCTTTGGGAATATGCGCTGATCAGCGCAACCCCCAAAACACCCGGCGTATTGCGACGCAATTACGCCGTGTGAACATACCCTAATGGAACGAACGCAGCCTGACAGACCCTATTTACTACAGTGTGGTTCGCGGTTTTAACAGATAAAATAATACAACATGCATTTTCTTCGTCATTCTCGATGGAACTTGCGACAAAAGTTTCAAATGGAACTTTCGAGGCAGAGGGGACTGTAACCTTAGTCACATTCAGCTGTGTCAATATGTCTTCAAATCAAGAAAATTCAGAGCTGTTAGAAACTCATGTCAGTGTTCTGCAGTTTGTAAAATCATTGGCTGTTATATTTTGGCATCCATATAACCACTTTAAATATCATTACAGTGCATTGATACATATGTTCTGATTCTAGTTTACAAGATTATTGATTTCCTAACAGTTCCAGTGATTCTCAAATTGTTGTTGCATGTTGGTCACATTTTCAAAATCTCTGTTTTTTGGGATTGGCAGAACGTGATTGGTTGGTACAAGTTTCGGAGAAACACCCAACAGCAGATGTCTTATAGAGAACAGATTTTGCACAAGCAGCTAACTCGCCTTCTTGGTGTTCCTGACCTCGTCTTCCTTCTCATAAGCTTCATCTCCACTGCCAACCATTCCACTCACGCTTTAGAATATGTGCTCTTTAGGCCTAATCGCAGGTGGGTGTAATTTACCATTCAACTAATCGTAAAGTAAATGTTTTAGTTTCGGGAACAGTTTAACCAGAATTTCTACTTTTTAAAGAATACTTGCCAATCTCCTTAACTCCCACATGCCATTATTAACCCCGTTGTATTGCTGTTTACCTGCACATTAACCCAGTTTGGACAGTACCAGACTGTAGGATGTAGAGCTGGGTCCTCAAGAGCAAGAAACACTCTTTGTACCCACTTTCCACCTTGGTTAGAAGATGAGGGTCTTGAGTGGGATTTCTCTGACTCGGATCCAGCCAGCCTTCTTCACTCTGTCGGTCTTCTTTTTTTCTTCTGGTCTTTTTCCAAATGAAATGTCGCCGCTGCGGCCAGTGATTGACTGCGGTAGTCACGTGCCATTGGCTGACGTCACCATCCAGAAGTAAGTGTTCCAAATGGGGATGTCAGCCAGTAGCACGTGACCACTGCAGCGGTGGCATCTTGTACGGTAGAAGACCGGAAGTTAACAAATAAAACATTGGCAGTAAGTGAGGATGGCGCATTGCTGGATCAGAGGCGAATCTCATTTTTTGTCTGTTTTTAATTTTTAAAGGGGCGTATTATCCTGAAAAATTCATGGTAAAAAATGATCTGGACAACCACTTTAAAGCAGTTGCAGCTTTAGTGTCCTTTCCTTTGATGTGCTAATGTTTTGTTTCCATTTTTCACAAGGTATAATCAGAGAGTCTCTCTAACGATTCCAAACCTGGGCACAACAAGTCAGCAGGAATATAAGGTGACATCAGTGCCAAACACCTCACAGAATTATGCCAAAGTGATCAAGGAACATGGGTGAATATACTTATTTATAAAAAAAAAACCTGCATTTATAACGATAGTTAGCACTTAGACTACATGAGAGTTAAAGGGGGTTTTTCTGGGCTCACAACTTAATTATAATGAACTTTGTAATTGATACTCAAAAAATATTTATCTGTTCTGCTTTGCACATTCAAGCATAGAGCCCTTTACTCCCCTTCTTCCTGCATACCATGTGATGTCTATTGGTCACATGGCCTGAATGGACGTTTTGTCATCCCTCAGTGGGTGTGCTTTGAAGCCAGGCATAGCTCAGAAACACCCCCTTGTAATGGGTGTGACCTGAGCAGAGAAAGATCTGGCAGCATAAAGTGACTCATCGGTCACTATGTAAACTGAGGTGCTGACAAGAATGTAGTCATTCAAATACAGAGGGGGAGGGTGGAATACAATACGTGATAATCCCCCCTTTTTTTTTTTTTTTTTTTTTTTTTCCCAAAAAAAAAAAATTTTTGGGGGGAAATCCCACTCCAAGGTTTTAAAAAAAAAAAAAAAAATTTTTTTCCCAAAAATTTTTGGGGGAAAAATTTTAAAAAAAAAATTAAAAAAAAAATTTTTAAAAAGGGGGGGGGAAAAAAATTTTTTAAAATTTTTTTTTTTTAAAAAAATTTTTTAAAAAAATTTTTTTTAAAAAAAAAGGAAAAAAATTTTTTTAAAAAGGTTTTTTTTTTTTGGGAAAAAATTTTTTTTTTTTTTAAAAAAAAAAAAAAAATTTTTTTTTTAAAAAAGGGAAAAAACAAGGAATAAAAAAAATTTTTTAAAAAAAAACCCCAAAAAAAACCCAAAAAAAGGAAAAAAATTTTAAAATTTTTTAAAAAAAAAATTTTAAAAAATTTTTAAAAAATTTTTTTTTTTAAAAAAAAAATTTTTTTTAAACCCAAAAAAAATTTTTTTTAAAATTTTTAAATTTTTTTTTTTTTTTAAAAAAAAAAACCCAGGAAAAATTTTTTTTTTTTTTTTTAAAAAATTTTTTTTGGGGGGAAAAAAAATTTTTTTTTTGGGGGAAAAAAAACCCCCCCAAAAAACCCCCCTTGAAAAAAAAAAAAAAATTGGCGGGATAAATAAAAAAAAAAAAAAAAAAAAAAAAAAAAAAAAAAAATCGGGAAAACCAAAAAAACCCCCCCTTTTAAAAATTTTCCCCCCCCCGCCCCCCAAAAAAAAAAAATTTTTAAAACCCCCCCCCCCAAAAAAAAAAAAACCCCCCCCCAAAAAGAACCCCCCACAAAAAAAAAACCAAAAAAAATAAGTTTTTTTTTAAAAAAAGGGCCCAAAAAACCCCTTCCCCCCCCCAAAGGGGAAAAACCCCCCCCAAAACCCCCCCCAAAAAAAAAGGGCCCCCTTTTTTTCACCCCCCCCCCCTTTTTTTGCCCCCCCCCCAAACCCCCCAAAACCCAAAAACCCCCCCCTTTCCCCCCCAAAAACCCAAACCCTTTAAAAAAAAAAAAAACCCCCCCCAAAAAAACCCCTTTTTTTTTTCCCCCCCGGGTTTTCCCCCCCGGGGGGGGGAAAAAAAAGGGGGTTGGGTTTTGGGGGAAAAAAAGGGGGGGGAAAAAAAAATTTTTAAAATTTTTTTAAAAGGGGAAAGGGGGGCGGGCCCAAAAAAAAAAATTTTGGGGTTTTTTTTTTTTGGGGGGAAAAAAAGGAAAAAAAAAATTTTTTTTTTTAAAGGGGGGAAAACCCTTAAAAAAAAAAAACCCAAAAAAAAAAGGGGGGCCCAAATTGTCCCCCCCTTTTTCCGGCCAAAAAAAAAAAAAAAAAATTTTTTAAAACAAAAAAAAAAAAGGGGGGGGAAAAACCCCCTTTTTTTTTAAACCCCCCAAAAAAAATTTTTCCCCAAAAAAATTTAAAAACCCCCAAGGCCTTAGGGGAAAAAAAAAAAATTACCCAAAATTACGGGGGGGCCCAAAGGGGAAAAAAAAGGGGGGGGGGGGGGGAGGGGGGGGGGGGGGGGGGGGGAAAAAAAAAAATTTTTATTAAAATAAAATTTATTAAAAAATTTTTTTTTTTAAAATTTTTTTTAAAAAAAGGAAAAACTTTTAAAAAAAAAAAAATTTTTTTAAAAAAAAATTTTTTGGGAAAAAGGGGGTTAAGGAAAAAAATTTTTTTTGGGGGGGGGCCCCCCCCGGGGGTTTTTGGGGCGGTTTTTTTTAAAAAACCCCGGGGGGGATTTTGGGAAATTCCAAATTTAAAAAAAAAAAGGGGCCCAATTTTTTTTTTAAAAAGGGGGGGGCCCCGGGGGTTTTTTTTTTTTTTTTTCCCTTTAAACCCGGGTCCCCTTTAATTTTTAAAATTTGGTTTTTTTCCCGGAAAAAAAAAAACCCCCCCCAAAAAAAAACCCAAGGGGGTTTTTTTTTTTTTTTTTTTTTTTAAAAAAAAATTTTTTTTAAAGTCCCCCTTTAAAAAAAAAAAAAAAAATTTTGGGGGTTTTTTTTTTTTTTTTAAAAAAAAAGTTTTTAAAATTTTTTTTTTTAAAAAGGGCACAAAAAAAAAATTTTTTTTTTTTTGGGAAAAAAGGGAAAAAGGGAAAAAAGGGGGGGGGAAAAAAAACCCCAAAAAAAAAAAACCCCAAAAGTTTAAATTTTTTCCATTTTTTAAAAAAAAACCCAATTTTTTAAAAAAAAAAAAAAAACCCTGGGGTTTTAAAGGGGGCCCCCAAAGGGCCCCAAAACCAAAAAAAAAAAGGGTTTTAAAAAAAGTATTTTTTTTTTAAAAAGGGGGGGGGGGGGGGGGGGGGGGGGGGGGGGGAAAAAAAAATTTTTTTTTTTTTAATTTTTAAAAAAAAAAAAATTTTTTTGGGGAAAAAAAAAAAAAAATTTTTTTTAAAAATTTTTTTAAAATTTTTTAAACCAAATTTTTCCCCAAAACCAAAAAAAAAATTTAAAATTCCTAAAAAAAAAAAATTTTGGGAAAAGGGAAAAAGGGGCCCCAAAAAAAAAACCCCCCGGGGCCCAAAAACCCCAAAAAAAAAAGGGAAAAAAAACAAAAAAAATTTAAAAAAAAAAGGGGCCCCCCCTTTTAAAAAAACCCCCGGGGGGGGGGGAAAAATTTTTTTTTGGGGGGGTTTTTTTTTTGGGGGGGGGCCCCCCCCGGCCCTTTTGGGTTTTTTTAAAAAAAACCCCAAAACCCCAAAAAAAAAAAAACCCCCCAAAAGTTTAAAAAAAAATTTTTAAAAAAACAAAAACCAAAATTTTTAAAAAAAACCAGGGGGAAAAATTTTTTTTTCCCCCGGGGTTTTTTTTTAAAATTTTTTAAAAGAAAAATTTTTAAAAAAAAGCGGGGAAAAAACCCCCCAAAAGGGTTTTCTTTTTTTCAAAAAGGTTTTTTAAACAGGGGGAAAAAAAAGGGAACTTTTTTCCCCCCCCCCCCCCCGGGGGGGGGAAGGGGCCCGGGGGTTTTTCCCCAACCAAAATTTTTTTTTAAAAATTTTTAAAAAAAAAAATTTAAAAATTTTTCCCTTTTTTTTGGAAATTTTTTTGGGGCATAAAAAAAAATTTTAAAAAAACCCCCCCCCCCTTTTTTTTTTTTTTTTAAAAAAAAACCAAAAAAAAAAAAGGGGAATTTTTTCCTTTTAAAAAAAATTTTTTTAAAAAAAAAGGAAAAAAAAAAAAGGGGGAAAAAGGGGGGCCCCAAAAAAATTTTTTTTTTAAATAAAAAAAATTTCCCTTTTTTTCCCCCCCCTTTTTTTTGGGGGGGGGAAAAAAAAAAAAACCCCCGGGGGGAAAAACCCCCCAATAAAAAATCCCCTTTTTTTTTAAAAAAAAAAAATTTTTTTTTTTTTTTTTTTTGGGTTTTTCCCAAAAAAACCCAAATTTTTAAAAAAAAACCCCCCTTTTAAAAAAAAAACCCCCTTTTTTAAAAAACGAAAAAACCCTTTGGGGGGTTTTTTTTTTTTGGGAAAAAAAAAATTAAAAAAATTTTTTTCCCCAAACCCCAAAAAATTAAAAATTTTTTTAAAATTTACCAAAAAAAAACCCCTTTTCCCCCTTTTTTTTTTTTTGGGAAGCGTTTTTTTTCCCCCCCAAAAAAAAAATCCCAAATAAAAAAAATTTTTCCCCCCCCTTTTTTTAAAAAATTTTTAAAATTTCCTTTTTTTTTTTTTTTTACCCGGGGGGCCCCAAAAACCCCCCCCCCTTTGGGAAAAAAAAAAAATTTTTTTTTTAAAAAAAAAGGGGGGCCAAATTTTTTTTTTAAAAAAAAAAAAAAATTTTTTTTTTTTTTAAAAAAAAATTTTTTTTTTTTTTTTAAAATTTTTGGAAAAAATTTTTTAAAAAGGGTTTAAATTTTTTATTTTTTTTAAAAAAAATAAAAAATTCAAAAATTTTTTTTTTTTTAAATTTTTCCCTTTTTTAAAAGGGGGGTTTTTTTTTTTAAATTTTAAAGGGGAAAAAAAAAGGGGGGGAAAAAAAAAAAAAGGGGGGGGAAATTTTTTAAAAATTTTTGGAAAAAAAAATTTTTTTTTTTTTTTTTTGGGGGGGGGGGAAAAAAAAAAATGTTTTAACCCCAAAAAAAAAAAAAAAAAAGGGGGTTTTTTTTTTGGTAAAAAAAAAAAAATTTTTTTTAAAAAAAAATTTTTTTTTTAATTTTTTTTAAAAAGGGAAAAAAAAAAACCTTTAAAGGGTTTCCCCCCCAAAAAAAATTTTAAAAACCCAAAAAAAACCCTTTTTTTAAAAGGGGGGGGCCCCGGGGGGAAAAAAAACCCCCCCTAATCAGGTGTTTTTTTAAGCTGATTTTGAAGCGTAAATTTACACTTCAAAAAACGCTGTGTGAACATACCCTAATAGCATTTGTAAGTAGTTCACACCCTGTCTTGTGACAGATATTTACTACTTACCTTTGCTATTCCTCCATTATATGCTCTTATCTTTTGGGGTTTTTCACACAACCTCTTTTAACCTGAAATAACGAAAATAAATAAATAAAATACTCTATAACAGACCCATATTAATAAATCAGAAAGTTCCTTAAAGGTTTTATCGTCAGCCATTTTATCCAAGGCCCAGGAGCCTTGCAACGATCCTTTGGGTAGCATCAACCAGCTGACAAGTTCTCTTTAATGCAGAGAAGGGTTCCTGGAACAGACATGTTCGGTATAATCATTGAGTAGACTTTATTGACCATCTGTTTTTAAAACATTCATTTATTTTTTTCTGTTTTTCTTTATTTTAGTACCAATTTTTTTGACAAAGATGGTGTAATGAAGGACATTCGATTAATTTATCAGGTTTATAATGCGTTGCAAGAGAAGGTTCAGGTAAGCAGTTATCATATATTAAATGAAGATACTCGAGGGTGGAGAATTGTAAAACTTATTGTATGATCTTATTGTAGGCAATCTGTGAAGAGGTAGAGAAGAGTGAAAGGGTTGTAGAAGCTCGCCAAACAGAAGTAAATGAACTCCAAGCCCAGATTTGCAAAAGGAAGGCAGAGAAGCAACGCAAAGAGAGTAAGCTATTATATTCTTGTCTGATGAAAGCTGGGAGGGGAAGATAAGAGTGTTTATTAATTAAACTAAAAATGTATTCGTCTCCTTGTAATGTATTTTTGGATTTAAGTGGTTTAAAAGGGTAAATTAAAACTCTTCCAGGTGATTAACCCCTTACCGACATATAACATACAGGTTACGTCATGTTGTCGGTGAGAGAATATGAAGCAGGCAGTTAACAGCTGTCAATTACAGGATCGGCCATAACACAGATGCCAGGCATTTAACTATTAAGATGCCACAGTAATTGCCACCACAACCTCTAAATGATTAGAAAATAGGGCTGGGATCCATTGTGGCCCCTATTGGCCTTCCTCTCAATCTGACAGTGTGTGGGGGGTGTGGTGGCAACTTAAATCTAATGAAGGCCTCCATGGCTGCTATTCTGGTACTTTTTTTTACACCCTGCATAAGGCAGGGTGTAATAGATTAACCATATCAGAATGCTACTCTGCAATACTACTGTATTGCAGAATAGTGTAAATGTGTCATGCCCTCTAAGAGGACTAAAAAAAGAAGTTAAGCACCAAAAAAACCATTAAAAGTTAACATAATTGGTATCGCTAAGTCTGATCTGTTAAAAGTATAACGTTGTTCTCCACATAGTGTACACCATAGCAAAAAAAAAATACCTAATGCCAAAATTACAGGTTTTTTTTTTTTTTAGTTAATTTTGTGTTTCCAAAATTTTAATAAAAAGCTGCACGTATCTCAAAATAGTACAAATAAAAGATACATTTTAGCTTGCAAAAAGTAAGTCTTCACCTAGTCCATAGACAGGAAAAAGTTACTGATCTCAAAAAATGGCGATGGAAAACAAATTATAAAAATAAAAAATGCTTTTATTTTTTAAATGAGTAAAACATGAGTCAAAGTTTGATAGCACATAAATCGTACTGAACTGCAAAACAAGGATAACATGATGCTGGTACCAACTAGCCCTCATCTGGCTATGTAAACTAAAAAATGTAAATCAAACTTATGGTTCTTGGATAGTGAAAAAAAAATGAATGAAACATAAAAATCCCTGTTCCTCTATAGGAATTAAACATTTAGAGGGAATTCAAACAATTTGTTGCGAAATCTTTCTTGTCAATCACATGGGGGAACAGCACCTTGGGGTATAGGCCCTCACCCTAGCAGGCTGACACTAGGTGGAAACCAAACATGTTGGCTCCGCCTGGACGGACTATGTTCCTCCTACTGACGCCAGGCTACTTTGTTTTAGCCTAGAGTCCGTAGGCAGCAGATGCTGCTCTGCAGGTTTACTGCTTTTTTTTTTTTTTTTTTATTATAATTTCTTTTCTCTTTCAGGAGGTGATGGAGTTTTTCCTCACCTGTTAGAGGGGTAGTTATTGTGGTTGCCACTTTGACCGTGATCCCCTCCTGAGGGCATCAGGAAACCAGACAGCTGCTGTCTGTTTCTCCTTAGGCGCCGGTTACCCGTCTCCACTTACCGCCTCTGCGGTTCCCTTTTGAATTCCGGTAACACCACTTTGGAAGGTGCATGGTACTGAGAGAGTGATTCTGCGTACACCTGAAGATGTCGGATAAGTAAGTTCCCCCTCCTTTCCCGTTTGAGGTTTCTTTTTTTTTTTGGTTCCGGCAAGTTTTTTTTTTTTTTTTGCACCATGCTTTTTGCTCTCCAATTTTTTCCCAGGGGTATGCAGGAAGTTTATTCCCTTGTGGTGTCGCCGCAGTGCTGCATTTTGTTCTCATTTTGTCGCATTGTTTGCTTCTTGGGGCTGCAGGGACACTTTTGTACCCTTGAGGCCATCTTCCTCAAATGCCTCAAGAGTAAGGAGGTTCCAGCCATCCTCATCGCTCCAGATTGTCCTTGCAGGGCTTGTCACGCAGATCTCATCACCCTGTTGGCAGATGTCCCATGGCCTCTCCCTCTGGGCACGGACCTCCTTTCCCAAGGTCTTCTGTTCCACCTCACTTTACCTCAGCTGCATCTGATGGCTTGACTGTTATAACCACAATTCTAGAATCTCATGGTTTTTCAGATTCGATCATCCGAACCATGATTCGGGCACACAAACCACAATCGGTCATATTTATTATCATGCCTGGAAGGCCTTTTTTGCCTGCTGCGAGACCAGGGTTTTCACCGATTTTGGTTGTGCTACCCTGCGAGTGATATCTTTCCTTTACTCAAGGTTGGAGCAGGGCCTTGGCTTTTCTTCCTTGAGAGGTCAGATATCAGACCTCTCTGTTCTTTTTCAGTGCACCTTGCCCTCCTGTCCTCAGGTCAAGACTTTTTTTTGCTAGGTGACGCTCTGTCCTACCAGTTAGTCGGCTGATCCAGCCAGGGGACTTAAATCTTGTTTTGAAGGCTATGCAGTCTTCACCTTTACAACTGTTGCGGGAAGTTTCCCTCTGTTTACTTTCTTGGAAGGTGACCTTCCTTGTGGCCATTACATCTATCTATCGAGTGTATGAATGGGCGCCTCTTTCTTTTTTTCCTAATATAAATTTTTATTAAAGGTTTTTTTTTTTTTTTTTTTTACATAGCCTTATACTTCTTTCAATATGTAACCATAACAACCAGATAAACAAAGGCAAAGATACATAGAAGGACGCAGCCTTCAGACATATGCAGTCGATGAGACCAATAATGGGAATAAGCCGAATAAGCCGTTAGTAGTCTTGCTTATGGCATATGCCTCACTCAGCCTGCTAGCATAGATCATAATCTAGAGCACAGGTGTCAAACTGGCGGCCCTCCAGCTGTTGTGAAACTACAACTCCCATCATGCATTTATATACTCTATCACAGTGGGCATGATGGGAGTTGTAGTTTACCAACAGCTGGAGGGCCGCCAGTTTGACACCCCTGATCTAGATCAATTACCTCCTAGAAAGAGAGCAGGGGAAATATGCAAGCATAGAGCACTATGTCTCACCATTAAAATTTTTTAGCTAAGCTGTTGAGGCTGGACGACCATAAAAACACATAAAAACTGAAGTCAACCAACAACAACCCAAAACAGCAAAGCAATCAAAAAAAAAAAAAAAGGAGGGGGGGAGCAAGGGAAAGGGGACCGAACCGGCAGGGCCTGTGGAGCGCAAGTACATAGAAGAAAGTTAGACCAAACACCAAGGGTGAGAGGGGGGACTCAAAGGACTCCAAGGCTAGCATTACCCCGACAGAGCCCTGAATCCAGGGGAAGACTGCCTCTTTCTTTTTTTTGATTGTTCAGGAGGACAGGGAGGTCATACATTCTGTGCCTTTGTTTCTCCCTTAGGTGATTTTCTTGTTCCACCTCAATAAGGACATAGTTCTGCGCTCTTTTTGCTCCTTACACCCTCGAGCTGTAGTTTCATTGTTTGGATGTTGTCAGGGCAGTTTGGATCTATCTCGCTGCCACTGAATCTTTCAGACGTTCTGAATCTGAATTCCAAAGTGTCCACGTCCATGTATCCAGTCTGCTGGTCGAGGAAAGAACCTCTTCCATTTTGGGTCACTGCTTATTCCACTCGATCGTACGGTGCTTCCTGGGCGGTGTCGCATTAGGCTTTGGCCGCTGAGGTTCGCAAGGCTGCGCCCGGGCCCCCGGGTTCATATTTTTCCTAATCCTACCAAATCATCCCGGGGCCCTCGGCTGACGCAACCTCGCGTAAGGTACTTCAGGCAGCAGTGTGCAAAATGACGTAAATTCTTTTTTTTTAATTTTTTTTTCCACCTGGGGCCCTGTTTTGGAACTTAAGGTCGGCCCCCCAGGATTTTGATAACAAATTTGGATTTTTGTAATTACCGTAAATTCCTTTTCTCGTCTCATTCATTGAGGGACACAATCCCTCCCTCGTTTTGTCCGGTTATGATTTTGGCGTTTTTTCCCTTGGAATCGGACTGTGCATTATCTTTCTGCCCCGTTTTTACAATGAGTCCCTGGCATCGAAGAAGGGATTAGTCTGCCGGGCGGGCCCAGCCCCGTTTTGCTTTCCCCTGTTCACATCCTGGGGGTTGGGCTCCCCCTTAAAGTGCTGGTCCCCAATAAATTGGATGGAAAAGATTTTTAAAGTATGTCAAAAATCCAATTTTATTCCCTATTTTCGAATGCCCTTGTGGAAACCCTGCAATTTGCAGAAACAGCCCCATTGGAGGATAAAAACTGATTTTTAAGTTGCAAATTTTTTGTAACCATTGCGGGTGTTTCTGTTTTCGGTTGTGCAAAAAGGGTGTCATTCATTTGTAGAAATCTGAAAAATTGTGCGAATGTGGGGACAAAAAATGTATTTTGGGGGTTCCCTTCTTTTTTTTTTTTTTTTTTTTTAATGAGTTTTTTTGATTTAGCAATGAACAACTTTTAAAAAATCAAGAAACCCCTCGGATAAATGACGATTTGGTATAATAAAGTACAAAATGTTAGTTTGATGGGGTGCAATCCCTTCTTATCAGTTAGTCTAGGGAGGGAGATTCAAAAGTTCTCAATACCAAGAGCCTTGGTGGACATCACTCTTTCTTTCCCCAAATTAAATTGCTAAAAAACAAAAAACCTTATCTCTTGGATACCCCCTTCCCCTGCGCAGTTTTTTGGTTCATTGCATTTGTTTTTTTCCTACTCGCCTTCCCATTTACATAGCAGTATAAGGTTAGTTTCTTGTGAGACAAGATGCACTTTTTAATGATACAAAAAAAAATTTTTTTTTCTTGGTGGGGGGAGGGGTAATTTTTGTTTTTATAAATGACGTTGTCTTTTCTCTGCAGGTTACCATTCCGCCAATAACAATTTTATAGTATCCGTTATGTTTTACTGCTTCAATCAAATAATCATTTTCTTAGCACCATAGCAATTGCCTTTTATTCCAATTTTCACAATTTTTTCCAGTCGATTTGTACTCCTATTTTTTTTGGGGAGAGGCAAGACATCACAGTTTTGAGGAGGAAGAGGGGTTCTTTCCCCGTGGCCGAATTACCCCCAACTGTTGTGTAATGGCTTAGATGTTGCGGTCTTGAGTGTGGCGTCTAGTTGAAGTGACTGGGATCTGAGTTGGCTGTAAATGCAGCCGGCACCCACACTCCTCCTGTAGCACAGCCCTTATGTGATAATTTCAGATATGTTTCTTTTCCTTTTTGTCTGATTTGAATAAAACCTTTTATTCTCTCTCTTTAACCTAGTCTGCGTCAATCCATTTTTATCCGGGACACAATGCCTGTAGAGAGCTGGAAAATTTGGGATGTTTAGGAGGCACTTCTAGACCACAAAAAACCCCTTTCCCTCTCCATTAGAAGAGCGTGTAAATACAGATGAAGGAGTAGATAGCACACCCGACATGCCCAGGCCACGGGTGGGTCCCCCTCCCATTTTTCAAAGGGGTTTAAAAATTTGGGACAATAGCTCAAGACGCCATAAATGAAGAACAGCGAATTCAGAGTGATTATAGAAAGTACGCCCCGGTTAAATTCCTGACAGTGAAATGATAGAGGAGCGCCTTATATGTTACACCACCCAGATGGGGGAAGGGGCAAAGTGACTAACCTCCTTGCCCCGGCCAGTATAGGCTCATTGGATTGAAAATGGAATGTGAAGTTTACGCTGCCAGCCCTTTTTTTGGGGGGTCTTTTGGCTGCCTGTGTGTGGGCCTTTTCTCCAATGTTCCCGTATCACTGATTTTTTAATACCCGTGTGGAGCTGAAGAGTACAATGAGCTGCTTGTTGTAGGTCTCATGTATATTTTGAGCCAGTACTGTCAACCTCAAGGGGGAGGTGTTGTATAGATTAAAGGGATTATTAGGTAATAAGGGAGGTGGGCCATTGAAGAGCTCACACAGTGCTTTTTTGCCTGAAACCCCAGTAAATTACCTAAACCCCCCAAATTGTTAGCCAACATAGTGTGGAGTATCCCCTCCGATGCTCTCACAGTATACTTCCATTTTCCCTGTTTGTCACTTCCTCATAATCCCTTGAGATTCCACAGTATAAAATTATATGCCCCTTTTGACAAACACTAAATTTACAAAATTGCTTCTTTTCTATAGATTGAGAGTTTTACCTGTTATATTACCCCCTTTTTCCCCAAATGAGCTATTTGTGTCTCACTGATGATGGACTGTGGATGTGGAGCAAGACCCAACATTTTCCATCAGATCACATGCGGCCATTTATCAAAACAGACCGATAAACCAAAGTGTCCAAGGTGACTTGGTGAGTAAGTGAAAGTTCTAGACGTGGGAGGAGTAATCTGCAGTAAAGCCCAACTCTACCCAAACTTTCAGGACACTGCACCAAATGTCTTCAGGGTTATCAAAAATATGATTTGGTGTTTTTTTTTTGCCTGATCACTAATTCTTTTGATGACCCACATTGCAAATAAGTCACATTCTTACGTCCCATCCTCACATAAAAGTATAAATAACCTTTACCCTTTTAACTAACTGCTGCAATGTGACAAGTACAGTGGTTTGAAGACTTTTATAATTAGCTGCACTTTTTAAATTAATCTACTAAATAGGTTACATATTCCCCTGTATGTCTTTGAGTTCAGCAACTAATACTTTGGACTGAGGTGCCTGATCCTTCATGTGGACGTTACTTGTACATAAGTGCACATGGGTCGCTATCGGCTACTTGGCCGGACTATATTCTGTTTGATGCTGGCCTTCAAACGCTAGCTATGGGAAATTATGTTTACTGCCGATTTAAAACCTCTGTCGGGAAAATAGTAACAGAGAGCCTGTCTCATTCTTGGAATGGTGCACATATTTCAGCCTTAAGACTGGTACAAATCAAACACAATAAATGTGCTTTAGTTTATCGAACCTTAGTCCCCAAATTGTGTGGTTGATCAATTATTTGATTTTCGTTTCTGTGGTGACATGTCAGACTTTAAAGGGTTGTCTCACTACAAAGATTAGCTTTGTAGGAAATCGTAAATGAAGACTTTTTCCAAATATATTGGTTTGTTGTTTTTGCTTTGTTGAGAAGATGAGAGATTTTATTCTCTGAGTGCACACAGGTTGGCATCTGAGATCAGAAAGTGATGTCACCACAGGTCAGACTGCCAGCAGCTTGAGAACAGAGTGTAGAGTCTCTAAGGGTATGTTCACACTGGCTAATTTCGGCCCGCATTTCGCGGCGTATTTGCGCTCTAATACGAGCGAGATGCGTGCTGACATTACAGTAATCCATAGTTCTCATAGAGAACTATGGATTACGCCTCTTCTTCTTGCTTGTGCAATAAGATCATATTGTACGCGCAGAGACATAAGTGACATGTCAATTACTTGTGGCGAATACAAGAGGCTGCCGCCTCTACCGTGCTTCAGGAGTACGCGTGTATTAGCGCGACTCCCAAAGCATCCGGCGTAATTGCGGCCATACTGTACGTGCCACAATTACGCCGTGTGAACATAGCCGAACAAAAAAGGAGACTACTTGTTTACCTTAGAGTAGAGAGTTTCAGAGCTCATAGATAAGATCTCCTCTCATATAATTAGAAGAGCTGTGAAATTTGAGCTCATATGCTAGTCTGTACTATAGAACTACCCACAGCCTAACCAGAAATATATGGCATGCATGAATGTAAAACTACGTGTGGCTCAGAAACAGCATGGTGAGACAACCCATTTACAGTGTATTCACACCTGCATTTTCAAATCCGTCAAAAACAGATGTATTAGAGAAAAAAGGCAGACATCATCAGAAACTAACAAAGGTATAAGAATCCATTTTTTAATAGATCCTTCACAGCTATCCAATAAAAAAAAAGATACTTTGATATCAATTTGCAATCCATTTGTATCCATTTTCCATCAGTTTAAAACAGATGTTTTTTTTTTTATTTTACTTTTCTTAGAGATCTCTGCGCTTGTGCAGAAATTAAAAAGGGTATCCTTTAAATGTATAAATAAAGAATACAATACGTTTCACATTAAACTCAATGCAAAAAAAAAAAAAAAAACAACGCTCTTTCCATAGGAAATCAGTTTCTTTTAATGGAAATACAAGTGCAATAGCCGATGCTCTTTTCACTGTAAAAAAAAAAAAAAAAAATGGATTTTTGAACTAAACTGATGATTTTAAAAATCCATTGAAATCATTGGGTGGCTGTTCCATTTCAGTTCCGTTTTTAGGGAACGACGGATTTCACGCAGGTGTGAATCCACCCTTAGGGGCTGTTCACGCGGCGGGGTTTGGATCTGAAAACCGCATCCAAAAACACAGCGTTAATCGGATCCTAAACGGATCCAACACACAGCTGCATGTTTGGATCCGTGTTAGATGCAGCAGGATCGCACCCTATAGTTTTAAATAGGGCTCCTGCTGCGTCTTTCGGACGAAGAATTGACATGTCAATTCTTGGAACTAATCCAAAAGACACAATGAGACACGCATCAGCGATCACTCGACTGAACACCAATGTGTGTTTCACAGTGAAAGCAATGTAAATCACATTGCACATTATTAGATATGTGTTTGGGTCCGTTTAGGGTCCAAGAGACGAATCCAAACACGTATCTAAAAGCGAAAGGTATGTTCAACACGACATGTGAACATACCCTTACTCTTCTATGTAATCACCTTGTTTTTATTTAGCCAAAATCTTTGAGTATTATTTGCAGCAACGAGAATATCCAACTGAAAGCAGATTTTTCTGCAACAGCAATTTAACTACATTCTATTTCTTTGGTAAATTGTAAAGATTACTTTCAATACATGAACATTTCTACATGACTGAATGCACTGGGTGGATAAGGGCCTAGATAACACAGAGGATACAAATGGGAAAAGGGTAAGGGGGCTGAGTGAATGAGGATGAGTAGGATAAGACAGTGTGGATAACAATAAGGGGGGGAAAAAGGGGAGGTGCACAAGGAAATGAGTGGAAGGATAGAGCTGTAGGAAATTAAAAGGTTCGCAAATTAAAAGCGGGTTAAGGTGGATAAAGTTGCCGCTCTGGGAAATAGGGATTGATAAGGGTGGAAAGAAAATGGGGTTGAAGGTGGATCCCGTAAAAGGGGGTCACAGGGAAATGCAGAATTGAAGGGAATGAATAAGGGGGTAAAGGGGTGCATGGAGATTTACAGGAGATGGAGGAATAAGGTAATGAAACAAAGTGGGTACAGATGGATGGAGTGGAATAAGGAGGTGTGCAATAAGGGCAAAGAAGTGGGGGCTTCCCCTTCCCATGAGATTTTTTTTTTCTGGCATATAGCCTAAATTAGTATCAATAAAAACTGAACTTCAACCCGCAAACAATGAGCCAATACACAGCTCCAAAAAGTGGTCTCAGAAAATGACAAAGCAAAACAATCACAGCAGTTTTTATTATTTTTAACAGATGTAAAACATAATGAAAACGAAATAAATTGGTTAGCGGCAGAATCCTACTGACATGCAGAATAAAGATAACGTCATTTATCTCAAACTATGAATTATGTACAAAAATACTCCTAAAAGGTGCACAATTTCATTTATTTTTATTATTCAACCCCCCCAAATTTTTTTTTGTCTTTGCAAGACATTATATGGTGGTTTTGTTCGTTCTACTTGGGGCGTGCTTACGTGCTGAGTTGGCTCTTTACCCTTCAAGTGCCTGCTGTGTTGAAGCACAACTACAAAGACAGAAAATTGTAAAATGTTATTGGTCTAAGACAACAGCGATGTACAGCAAATGAAAAAATTAAAAGCGTTTTTATAATTTTAGTAGTGTTAAAGCAAAAAAAAAGCTATATAAATTGAATATTTATAAACCCCCACTGTCATGCAGAATAAAGAATACATGTTATGTTATTAATGCCAAAAGGTGAACTCAGAAAAAACTAATCGCTAATAGAAGCTCTGGTTACAGCTACACGCACAAGACTGACAGGGAGGAGAGAGAAACCCAGCGATGGTGCTGGTTGTATAAGCAGTGTTATCGTTCATTAGTGCTGGACAACCAGTTACACTGCTTATCACTGTTGTCTAATGTCCTCAATGCTGCCAGTTATGCGTTTTGTCTCCTTAATTTAACTTTTTACCCCTCGCATCTCCATAGACTTATATAGGCAGCTGTAACCTGAGCTCTCAATGAAGCTGGAAACTTGTCTCCTCTGCAAGCTGATTTTCTGTATTTTATGTGTGCACAGAAAAGGAAGCAGGAAGGTGGGGAAGGGGTGCTGATAAAAGAAAAGGGAAGCATTTTTCTCAAATAAGATATGCTTGTATCTTAGTTTATTTAAAGTTGTTTTTATAATAATAATAATAATCTTTATTTCTATAGCGCCAACATATTCCGCAGCACTTTACAAATTCAAGGGTAAAATACAGTCATTAACATTAAAAGTACTTACAAATGAGAAAAAGGGTGTGGGGGCCCTGCTCGTGAGGCTTACAATCTATTAGGGTGTAGGGGTGAAACATACGGTGAGAAGTGCCAAGTTTACAATAGGCCGGGCCCATGTTTCATAAATAGGGGGTTGGTTTACATGAAAAATGGATGAACCTGCCACCCAGACGTACATCTATATACAGATACAGTGCAAGGGGTGACAGATGTGTGTGAGAGCATGTAGGGATCTGGGTGGGCCAGCCCGAGAAGAGTATTTTCAGGGCCCTCTTTAAAATGTGAGGGTTGTGAATGTGCTGATTCCGAACGCGGTAGCCTATTCCAGAGAATTGGTGCCGCACGTGAAAAAATCTTGTAGGCGGGCAGGGGAGGTTCGGATGATTGAGGAATGTAGTCTGATTTTCATCAGCAGAGCGGAGAGCAGGGGTTTAGGGCGGTAGACAGAGACTAGGGAGGAGATGTCGGGAGGAGCAGCGCGGTGGAGAGCTTTAGGGGTGAGAGTGCTTGAGTTTATACTGTATCCTGTACTGGATGGGCAACCAGTGCAGGGACTGACACAGGGTAGAGGCATCAGTATAGCGGCTGGAGAGAAAGACAAGCCTGGCTGCTGCATTCTGGACAGATTGGAGAGGGGGAGGTTTGCAGAGAGGGAGACCGATAAGCAAGGGTTGCAGTAGTCAAACGAGAAGAATAAGGCAGTAATGAGATTTTGGTCTTTTCCACAGTGAGAATGGACGGATTTTGGAGATATTCTTGAGGTGCAGGTGACAGGAGGGGCAAGGGATTGGTATAGGGGGAGAAGGTCGATCAGAATCAAATAAAACCCCAAGACAGCGGGCCTGCTGCCTAGGAAAAAGGTGGTACCACATACAGAAACAGAAATAGCAGGGGGGGGGGGGGGTTTGGGTTTGTAGATGGCGGAAAGACAAGAAGTTCAGTCTTAGTGAGGTTTAGTTTCAGATGGAGAGAGGACATGATGTCAGAGGAAAAGAGGACAGTCATGGTGTTTGTAGCAAGGTGGGGGTGATGTCACGGGAGGAGGTGTATAATTGGGTGTCATCCGCATAGAGATGGTACTGGAAGCCAATCTATGATGGTTTGTCCAATGGGGGCTGTTTTACAATGAAAAGAGGAGAGGACTAGAACGGATCCCTGAGGAACTCCCAACAGCAAGAGGAAGAGGAGAGGAGGTTGAACCAGGAAAATGAGACACTGAGGAGCGGTCAGAGAGGTAGGACGAGAACCAAGCGAGAGCGGTGTTTCCCGGAGGCCCAAAGGTGCTGAGCATGCTGAGGAGAAGTTGGTGATCCACAGTGTCAAATTCTGCAGAGAGATCCAAGAGAAGCAAACAATGAGTAGTTACCCTGAGATTTTGCTGTTAGGAGGTCATTTGAGACTTTAACTAAGGCAGTTTCGTGGAGTGTAGGGGGCGGAAAAACCCGATTGCAGCGGGTCAAGAAGAGAGTTTTGCAGAGAGAAGCGGATTAGGGGAGAGTAGACCAAGCGTTCCAGGAGTTTAGAGATGAAGGGCAGGTTAGAGACTGGTCGGTAGTTATCAGCACTGGACGGGTCCAGAGAGGGCTTTTTTTTTTTAGTAAAGGGGTTATGATGGCGTGTTTGAAGGAAGATGGAAAGATCCCAGTGGAGAGAGAGAGGTTACAGATAGCAGGAAGGGGAGAGAGGACAGCTGGAGAAATAGACTGGACGAGGTGGGATGGAATGGGGTCAGTAGAGCAGGTGGTGGGACGAGCAGACAGGAGAAGCCTGGACACTTCTTCCTCTGTCGTCGGGTCAAGGGCTTATAATTCAAGGTACGCTTTAAAACTAGACAAAGTGTGGTAGGTAGAAGTTGCATCATATTTATAACCGTGACTTCTGCTACTGTATGTTAGCCAACTTTAGCACATATTTCTAGATGCACCCTTTCTTATACTACCTCCTAGTTGTCTAACTTTGAAAATTATTTTGTGCAATTTGTCCTATTTAAAAAGACCTCTTCTAGACACTTTTCAAAACTGACCTGTGAGGTACAAAAAGTATCTAAAACGTTTAATAAAGCTGGCACAAGGCAAGCATGCTAATTTGGGGAAACTGAGCTAGAATGCTTATCAGTTTAGCTTACTGTATATATTCGAGTATAAACCGACCCGAATATAAGCCGAGGCACCTACTTTTGCCACAAAAAAACTGGGAAAACGTATTGACTCGAGTATAAGCCTAGGGTGGAAAATGCAGCGGCTACTGGTAAAATTCCAATATAAAATGGATAGTAATAAAATTACATAGGTAGGTATAGGCAGTTTAATATCCTCCATAGGTAGGTATAGGCAGGCATATGTCCCCCATAGCAACTAAAGGCAGGTATATGTCTCCCATAGGCAGGTATGTGTCCTCCATATGCAGGTATAGACCGTTATAGGCAGGTATATGTCCCCCATAGACAGGTAAAGGTACAGTTTGTTAAAAAAAAAAAAAAAATACAAGTACCTTTCCCCGCTGCTCCAAGGCTCTCCGGATGCTCCGTCTTCTGGCACAGGCGGCATGATGACATAGCACGCTGCCTGTGCCGGAAGGTCGTAAGTCTGCTTGCGGTCTTCTGGAGTCCTATTGCGGAGTAGGGAGCGCTCGCTCTCTGCTTCACAATAGTATCTTTTAGCTGTATGTGCTCCCCAGAGGAGTCGCATACAGCTGAAGAGTTCCCCCGCCGGCGGGTAACTCGGGTGTCAGCTGTATGCACTCCCAGAGGAGTTACATACAGATGATGGATCTCCACTGGCGCCCGGGCCATTGCAGCATGCAGACCCCGGTGGTGACTTCAGTATAAGCCGAGGTAGGGTTTTTCAGCAGCGGTATATCTTGCTTAATTTATTGCACAATTTCTTAATACATCCACAATTTGTGTTTTCGCAGCAAAGATCAATATTGCTCATCCCCAAGACCACAAAAAAAGTCAATTAAAAACAAAATAAGCAAAGTTTCTATAGGCTTTGTCCAATTACTTTTTTCTCTTTTATTACCCATTTTTGTGTGCAGTAATTTTGTGCATAAGTTATTGGAATTCTTACAAGCTAGAAAAAAAAGCCACAAAACACTGTGGGAGGAAAAACACTGCAGTTCTTTTGAGCCAAAGCCAGGAATGGATTTAAAAAATGGGAAATACAAAATAAGGATTTCTACTGCAGTGACTTTTTTTTTTTCAGAAAAAGGCGTGTTGGGTAAAAAAAGCAGTTTTTTTATATTTTAACAAGAATAAAAGGGAATTGGAAGGAAGGGGGAAATGAAAAAACTTCTTCCTAATGGGTTCACTTCTGGCTCTTTTGTAAGAAAACTGCATGAAAAAAGGCAGTGGCAGTTTTCTAAAAAATGTTGTTTTCTGATTCAAATCCAGTGGATTCATCAACAATCTGATGTCTTTCCTGTGTATTTTCTATCCCCTTTTTAAACCCCTTTGGTTACTGCCATGAAAAAAATGGTAATGTGAAAACCTCGAGGATATGTTCACACAGCATTTTTTTTGGTGTGTAATAGGCACGTTTTCTACACCAAAGTTTTGCTCTAAAGTTTCGAGGAATCTGCGCATTTGCCAGGGTGCACATTTTTCTGAGTAGTTTTTAAAATACATAGAATTTCTTGGCCATCCGTGCAGTGTTAAATGCTTGTTTTAAACAATTTTTTTTAAATTTTAAATCTTGATTTTTAAAAAATAACTCTATATCACTTTTAATTTTGTTTCCTGCCCTTTTGGTGCAAAAATGCGTAAAAAAACACATCAGAAAATGCATATAAATTACAAGGAAAACGCACAGAATTTACATATGTATTTCTTATGTGTTTCACACAATTTTTTTTTTAGGAATAAAGTTGTAGTTTTTGTGGCAGTTTCCCAATAAGCTTTTCAGGCCAAAGCCAGCAGTGGATTAGAATGGAATGAGAAATATACAGGAAGGATTTTTACTTCTTCCTGCTTGATCCACCTCTGGCATTAGGTCAGAAAACTGCATCGTATACTACAGTAGCATTTAAAAAATAAATGTGTGAAACAAGCATAAGGATTTTAACACAGCGGGGGGTTTTTTTTTTTTTTTTTTAAACTCCACTACAGTTTTTCATGCAGTTTTTGAGCCAAAGCCAAGAGTCCTAGCGGCTTTTAGTTTGGAACTGCATGGGTCTATGTTCAGCCCTTTTCTCATTCCTTTGCCTTTTGATTAAGAAGGGATTTAGCTTCAGTTAAGCGACGCTAATAATCAAACTATAGTAACCATTCACATATTTACATAGGCAAATGTCTAAGAACAAACAAGGGTATGAGTGATTGTAGTAGAAGACTGCTGTGAAATGTTTTCTGACTCTTCATATGCTGCCTCATTTCAATGCCACAATTTAGCCTTGTTGGTGAATAAGAAAACTTCAGGGTTTCTGTTTTCAGAAAAATTTTGGCGGATTTGGGGGAAAATTAAAGTTTTCCCAAATTCCCCTAAAAGGTTTGTTAGTTGTATATGAAGACAAACAATAATCCTGACCCTCCTCTGTCCCTATCTAAATGGGACATACGCCCTCACCATAATGTGTTCGTTAATCCCAAGGGGGCAAAAATATATTTGACAATCGGGCAGGCTATTTAGAATTAGAGAATGTGGGAATATTTCAAAAAGTTTTAGTAGTAGTGTATAAAGAACGAAAAAAATTAAAAAAAATGTACAGTGTGGTGTCCAGTACATGTTTTAGATACTGTTCTACACTGCATCATAGGTATTAAGAGAGATTGCATGTCACTTTTCTTGGGGCTCACTCTATTATTAACATCCAAGGGGGGAATTTAAAATTTGGGGATAAAATCCCATAATATGCATTTGTCTATCCATTTAAAAAGCCAAAATGTTTAATGCTTTTCTTGAGTGGTGAACCACTTTTATGGTTGAACCTAGCAAACTAGGGGAAATGTTGGAACTATAACCATATATTAAGTACTTATATGCATATGAGATTAGGTTGCTAAAATGTATCATGGGTATATTTGGCCAATGTTGTATTGTTCCTTTATCTGATACATGTTGTAGCCATTAGACTTGGATAGTTTTCAGTATTTTCTATTATATTGTTATACCCTTGGTAACAGTTATTTTGCTGAGTTATATACTGTTTTTATCTGTAATGTCTTTTAGATATTGCTGCAGAACTCAATAACTTGGTAGACTACGCTATTGATTCCCGCAAGATAAACAAATAGAGCAAACGTAGCCCATGCAGGGCTATGTCTGCTCTATTATTCTCTATTGGGCGCTGCAGCTGTATTGTGATATCCACCCAGGTACCTTTTTCCCGTGGTATTCCATCAGATACCTTAATGTAGTGTGAACCTACCCTAAAATCAAGACAATATACATAGAGTGCACATAACTGTGCCAAAGGAACACCACAACTAGGAAAAGAAAAAATACAAAAGGACCAGCTCCACATCCATGAGAAAAATCCAACTGAAACTTGAATTATGAGCAGAAAATTAAAAAGTAAAATATGCTCATAACAAGTAGATGTCCCAGAGAGAAATGCAAGGTTCACCAAACCAAAGACATGCTGCCGTGTTTCAGAGGAAAATCCTCCTTCCTCATAGCCTGGTTACCTTTTGCCCTTGAGCTGCTATTATACTACTTCCTGGGGGCCCGCCCCGAAGGCTGATTTTAAAAAATGCAGCTTGGGTGTAATAAACAGATATAAAAAATTAAAAAAAAATTACCATTGGTAACTTACTAAAATAATACATATACCAGTAAGTCTCCAATGGACGTTTTTGGTTACTATAGTATGTAACTTTTTATATTCTGTTTAATATACATGCTGGAGCTGCACCTGTGGAGCAGTGATGATCTAGGCAGTGACCAGGAAGTAGTATAATAGCTCCGGGGGAAAAGGTAACCAGGCTATGAGTAAGGAGGATTTACCTCTGAAACGCGTCAGCATGTCTTTGGTTTGGGAACCCTTTCATTTATTTTGGGCGTTACTTTTTTGAGTATTTATCTTTTTAATTTTTTGTTGTTAAATTCATGTTTCAATTGGATTTTTTTATGGATGGTTCTGGTCCTTTTTTTTTTTTTAATGTCTGCGCTCTTCGCGGAAGTGGGCTCCCCCCATTTGAAGATCATTTCCCGGTGACAGATCATTACTACTTTGTTTTTTCTAGGAAAAGAAAAAAGGTATGTCACATCATAAATCCAATCTTTAAGAACAAGAAATTATTAGAAACAATATCCCAAATTGAAAAGAGAATAAGAAAATGGAAAAACATGAAAAACTCAGGTAGAAAAAGTCATTCAATAAGAGTCTTTTCATCCCTCCATGGCCATGTAAAGTAATTATGTAATGTTGAAAATGGAAAATGTGAGCTGATAAAGCTTTGGTGATGCAGCAATTTGCGTACTTTTTTGATATCTTTTATTCCATTCTGTTATTTGATATTGCAGTGTCTGTGATCATGTTGTACATTTTCTATTTTTAACATTACATGATTACTTTAAATGTACATGGCTCAAAACGGAGAGTAATGGTAGTAACAGGTAGTGCTTGAATACGTATCTCCATTCTGTTCTATGGATGATTCAACTACAGGTGAGTGCTGTGTTTAGCTGTATTTGGAACTCCCATAGAATAGAACGACTGGGTCTACATTCTGAACCGTAACTTTCGGGCCCCATTTCTAAAACCTGCAACTATCAGACTTCGATAGCATATCCTAGTGATTATGCCATCAAAGTTTACAGTTGAAACTCCTATTTAAAGGGGTGTTATCGTTTCATTAAATGGTCTTCAGAATAAGGGGACAGTGAAAACAAGCAACTTTGCAATTGGATGTCATTAGCAAAGCTGCCTTGTTCTCACAGTGTCCCTTATCTTGTGTTTTTATTTACACTGATATCCAGTGTGGGTTGAATCCCTCCTGATCCCTCCTCCTTGCAATTCACTAGCTGAGAGCTCATTTACATTCTGTACAGCCCCTGGGTCGATTCAAGGAGCTGTACAGAATGACTCAGAGTTAGGGGCCGTAGCATTTTCTGTCTCCACACCTAGCAGAAACAGACTGCAGCAGATTGTACAATGAGAAAACATGACAGTTTTTTGTCCCTGTGCCTAACTCTCCTGCATACACACAGTTCTGTGCCATTCTTAGAAAGCTGTAATACATCTCCAGCTGTGAGAGATCAGTGCTCAGATTAGATTGAATGCAGCCTGTGGTATGTATACAGCTCTTATAAAATAAGACTGATAGAGAGAGACACAGTGATATGTGGACTCAGAGGAGAGGGGGGGGGGGGTCAAAGGCCAGCAGTGAAGGGGAGATGATGTCATCCAGCTGGGAGGGGAAGAAACGCCCCTGCATTCACAGAGCTGAGAAGCTAAGAGCAGTGTGAATCAGCCGAAGTAAGGAAGCGATACATCCCCTTTAAGATTGGAAAATATCCAACTATGTACATAGTCTAGTTCATGCATTCCCCATAGGCTTATGTTAGTGGCCATGTTGTCCTGTTGTATGACTTAATTGCAAAGTGATAACTGTGAAGCATATAATTGCTGTGAGGCCTCAGAAGGCAAAAAAAAATCATAATTACTCGCCTATAAAATTCTGGCAAATTTATTACAATGTAACATCTGATACATTTCTTTAAGTTTAACATTCAAATGTCAAAAGGTTTACATCGCTTTCTGACATAATCATAGCTGAACGTTTCATTGTACCTCGCTGACATTCAGCCTTTAGGGCAGCAGTAATTCTTATGTTTGATTTCACTCTTTAGTCTAAGCCTTAAACAAACTGGAATATTAGGCCATGTCTACACAGCACAGGATTACAATTGGATTTTTAAGCAGATTCAGCATTTAGAATCCAAAACAATCTGACTGTAACCGGTGCCCATAGACTGCAATAGAAAATCCGAGTCGTAGTCTACACAGCACGGATTTTCTATTGTCGAATTTCTAACCCGCTGTACTTCATCGGAATATAGAGCATGTTCAATCTTCTGTCAGATTCTAGTACACCTCTATGTATCGAGCCAGCCAAAATCCGAAAACCGTGATTTTCGGATGTCATTTTAACACAACAGTGAAGACATGGTCTAAAAGTATCTCTGCAAAGATGTTTCAGTTTTTTATACAGAAACTTGTATTAAAGGGGTTTTGCCAAGAAGTGAAGTTCCTTACCTCTTATCTGCTCAGGAGAGAAGATAAACATGAACGGCTGCAGGGAGGAGAGCGATGGGGTTGAGCAGAGCCAGGAAGCAGGGAGCATATCTAATGTTTACTCAAATAATAACATTACAACCACTGGATTCTCTATACAGCAGACGGCCTCATACACTGCACTTTTCTCCCCAGCCGCTTGCAAGCTCGTTCATGTTCCCTGTCATCAGATAAGATGTGCAAACAGGCAAGGACGGCCAGATCAGCTCCCGTCAGTGTCCTGGTCGTGTCTAATGTAAACTTTCAGGAAACTAAGGGCATCTGATTAAGGCTGTAGTTTTCAGAGGCTTCACTTTTTGTAATCACATATATTTAGAAAAGTGATTAAATACCCCTTTAGGAGGATCCCATGTCAACATTAGATCGTGGCAACACCCCTTTAAGAAAATATCTCTTGGTCTGATTACATAAAGAACTGCCAAATTTCTGAAATCTTAATACTCTGTAGGCACTTGATAATTGCTGTTACCTCCTAATCCCTTAAGCATGCTGATGTCTCCTGGTAAGGAAACCATAGTAATCGAAATAGTCTTTCTGATCTTGATAATTCCTTAGATTAGAACATGGGCATTAGCTCCTAATGACTTCAGATATACTGTATAGAAATGTATATGCTATAGAAATAGTAAACATTTCTGTGTGACAAACCAGAGTCACACAGATGGCAACTTCTCTTCTTTGTTCTTCAGAGGTATAATTGTTTTATTTAGTGGGACAGCAAGATGAATATAAAGGACTGAATATATGTAATACTATTTAACAAAAAAAAAAGTAAAGCCATATCGGTTCTCCCAGTAGTTTTCTCTACTATTAACATTTCCAACACTCAGCTTAAAAAAGGCAATCAATTCGTTATAGGGATCGTCTGACAAAATAAATTGATGGCATATAGACAGTCTAATCTGATTCTGTCACTACATAAAGTGAAGCAGGAACATCACGCTGAGAACATAGATATCTACAGGCATCTAAATTACACTGTTGCTAGTGTTATATCTAGCACAGAAATACCAGCCCAGAGCCTAAAGGGGTTGTCTCGCTACATTGATTCATCTTACCTCAATCCTGTTTTCTCAGTTTTACTTTTAAATACAGTGTTTACTGGCCTGCTGTGACAAGCTGCTTAGGACACCATGTCTGTAGCTATAGCAACCAGCGCTGTCAGCTTTTCATGATATATGAACAGGTCTGTAGCTACAGCGACATGAGCAGCTGAGGCAGCCCATAAAAGAGGGAATATCTTAGAACAGGCCACATATTGCAAAGTGACTTGTTTCTGCAAGAGCTTTAACGTAAAAAAAAACAATCCTTGTAATGAGACAAACCCTTTAACAGTGTGCTCATGATGTAGACTTCCTGACTACCCCTTTCACAGTAGACTTTCTCAGCTCCTAAGCAGTTAGCTTGATGGATCACTATGTTGATAGCTCTGTGAAACTGTCATGTGCAGACTTTGTGTAACATTAGTCGTCTTAAAGGGCCAGCGCTTTAAAAAAAAAAAAAAAAAAAAACTTAATTACAGGTGAAATGCTTTGATTTTCCTAATGAAGTATATTTATGAACGTGTTTGTATTTTAGTCTCCTGTTAGTTCATGAGGCTCCCCTGGAGGTGATAGGTCCTCTTTAAAGATTCCAGTAGGAAAACAAAAGTCCAGCACACTCATATGCATGAAATGTGTAAGCGCCAGTGTGGATCATATTTTATTGATTTTTCTTCTTTTGAATGATGCTGTCATTTTTTTTTTAGAAGGTGTTGAATAAAGCTGCATTGTACTTTTTTTTAATCACATATCATGGTGTTGGACTTTTGTTTTAAATCTGGAATCTTTAAAGGGGTTGTCGCACTACATTGAATTATCTTACCTCAGTCCTGTTTTCTTGGTTTCACTTTGAATTCAGGGATGTGTTTACTGGCTTCCACTAGGGTGCAGTATAAGCCGGGTCTGTAGCTATAGCAACCAGTGCGGTCAGCCAATCATTATAGATTAAACAGGTCTGTAGCTATAACAACCTGTGGAGCTGATGCAACCCATACAAGAGGGGATATCTCAGAATAGGTAGGACACTGTTAATGGACACATATTTCAAAGTGACTTGTTTTTGCAAGATCTTTAACAGAAAAAGCAATGCTTGTAGTGAGACAACCCCTTTAAGCTTGTTATTTGCTGTGGTGCCTGACAGCAGTTCAGAGCACATCAATCCTGTGAGCATGACCTATATTTATTTTTTTTTTTAGGATGTCCCGGGATTTTTTTTCTGGGAAGTCTTCCACGCAATTTTAGGATTTTTTTTTTCCATAGGAGCTTACTTGCTCGCCCCATATTATCCAGAACCTTCTGTGAAGATAGTCAATTGAGCTAGGCCAGTGACTGTTAGACATCAACAAACTATGAAGAGTGTCTTTTGACCTGCTTCATCCTCATGTACTCCCACTTTATTAGGTCCCCAATCCTTACGCTGTCAGGTCTCACTTTATCTCTAAATTTTTGGCCTCCTAGTCTTCTTAGACCCAAGGCAAGGAGTTAAGAAAGCTGTCTCTGGACTGCTATTCAGTCTGGGGCTGAAAACTTCCAGCACTGAACTAACTGAAGAACTCATGTAGAACAGTCTAGAAGCCCAGTAACAGGGTAATTTATAGAATCTAACCCCATGTATTTGATAATAGTCTTTATTTACCTTTGCCTACATGTTTATAGCTCATTGTGGTGAGAACAGTGGCGATCTTGACCATGGGCTGTGTCTAGTATTTCAGGTTGGTCCTATTTATGTTGGTGCAGTGGTTTCTAAATTAATAACAATTTAGTCCTCTTTCTAAGGGTATGTTCACACGGCGTGTTTTACTCCGTGTAACATAGGCTTTTTGATACGTGTCTGGATCCGTCTGTTGGACCCCAAACGGATCCAAACACGTATCTAATAAATAGCAATGGGATTTACATTGCTTTTTATTAGAAACACGCATCGGGGTTCACGTGAGTGATCAGTGATGTGAGTCTCACTCCGTCTTTCGGATCCGTTCCAAGAATTGACATGTCAATTCTTGGTTCGAAAGACTTAGCAGGAGCCCTATTTTAAACTATAGGGTGCGATCCTGCTGCATCCAACACGTATTCAAACACGCAGCTGCATGTTGGATCTGTTTTGGATCCGATCACTGTAGCGTTCTTGGATCCGATTTTCAGATCCAACACGGATCCAAAAACGCCGTGTGAACATAGCCTAAGAAAAAAATATGGAACCCACAAACCTAGCAAATTTTTTTTCTAATTGTAGCACTCTAAATGGCTAGTGAATGAACTCCAAAGACCATTTACTCCTAAGTCAAAGCGTTCATTGTTCTTATTCCAGAAATGTTTTTGTGGGAAATATGTAAAGGTCATGCAATTTTATTCACTGTTTTTAAGCTGTTAAATTATAGTAGTAACTGTTTTTGTTATTGGGGGCAAATTCCAGACATACAGATCTTTGTCTTTCAGTTTCTCTAGAAAGCGTCTCCGATGTATTCATCTGTATGTAGTGGCAGTCTAGTTGACAGTCTATTGATTTGCAAGCAGCTAAAATACAGTGTCTACTTGAAGATGTTGGTAACTAGAATAGTTTTTACTATGCTGGCATGGGTTCTTTATTAGTTATACTCACAGGACTGCCAACTTTAACAATGGAGCCAGAGTCTGAAACTTACAGGAATGATAAATAACTGGGAAGATAGAAAGAACAGTTATGATGATGTCGGATTAATGTAGCCTGCGCTTGCTGAGAGCTTCTCAGCAGTAGGTGGAATATCATCCCTGGCAAAAAGGAAGAGAGTACAGTGATCTCTCAGGTTACAATATTTTCAACTTGCAATGGTCCTTACTGGGACATTGCATGTTGAGTGTGGTTTCAACATACAATGTAACAGAAATTGTCAATGTATCCGACCAGACCCCTGAGCCAGGGGGCCCACAGTTGCATCACTGGGTCACATAGACCCAGCAATACAGCGATCACAGCCGCCCTAATGAGGGGGCTTATAAACCCACTTATGAGCTACCTGATTAGGGATTATATACCTCATCACCTATGGAATGAATCTGTAAACTTACTGAGGGGGCCTATTTACCTACATTATAAAGGGGAACCTATATACCTACCTACTGTAGGAGGCCTATAGGCTTACCTACCTGCCTGGGAGCATGTATAGCTACTGAATAGGTGTCTACCTATTTACCTGCCACTTATCTGTCTTTATTTTCTAAATTTTAGGGTCTAACATACCTAAAAGGAGTGTCTACCTATCTAATTTGGGAGGCTGGCTAGTATATGGGCTGTGTACACAAATAGGGGCCCTATAATCGTCTGGCGGCACGTTGGCTGCTTGGGGTACAATTACTGTGTGGGGCACTATTTCTGTTTGGGGCAATATAGATGGGGAGTTTGTACTGATGTGTGAATTAATAGGGAAGTGTTGGAAAAGAAAGGCGTCTAAGATGTTTGTGTGGTAAATTCTACTGGGATGAGTAGTAGAGTGAGAAGATGTCTCTGCATTCTAGCCAGGTCAGAGAAAAAAGGGAAGAGAACAACTCATCAGAGAAGAGAACATTTTATCAGAGAAGACGTCATGCAGGTTTAAGGCAAAAGGAGAAGAGAACAACTCCCATCAGAGATGACATCTTCGGTGAGTCCCTGATGTCAGGGATTATTTCGCTTCTGTGTTGGATCAGTGCTGTATTCACTGTCATGTGATGTGACCCAAGTGGTATGTGGTATCTATAGCGGTATTGTAGGTTATATTGGTGCTTGTATAGTTTCGCTGCACCACTGTTACTTTCTTGCTTGTGTTTATAGAGGTGTTTATTTTAAAAGTGTTGGGGTGCATGACTGAGGGAAAACTTGTAGCCAGATATTGTATGTGGGCTGGTGAGGGGGTTTTGTGCCAGGGCTGCTTTTTATTCCCAGTCCAGCCCTTTGAGGAGGCCAAAAATGATCATTACCTTACCGTATAATCAGCCATAATCTGACCGCTCTAAAAAGGATGGTAATCATCCTGAAAAGAGTGGCCCTGTGTGGCAATGACTATTAAATCCTAAGGCAGGTCTACACTTTTACCTTGATGAACCCCATTAATATCTTCTAGGGGGGAAACCATTTGGGACTGGTACATTGGTTTGTACACAAACTACTAATGTAATTGTATTGTGGGAGCTACACATTGTTATATTTATTTATTATGGATTTAATTAGGAACACATCAGTCATTGCCATGTACATGGCTTTTTGTTTTTGCTTATGCATGAGAGTATTTTAGCCTGCTTTAGGATTTAATACGTTGAGTCATCAGGACACACGGCTGCCCTTTTAGAGACGATTTTGAGAGGGGCCAAAGTAGGGCTGATTTAAGGGTATGGCAAGTAATCATTTTTGGCCTTCTCATATGCCCTCTTTGTCTGGATTTTACCTAGAGAAAAATGTAGCTGCATATTGCTAAGAAACCTGGTAACACTGGACTACAAGAAATCCTAAGCTATTTATTCACTTTTTTCGCTATTCATTTCTCTATCGGTAACTTACCATTATGTGCATATAAATAATTTAGCATCATTAGGCTTCTATGCAACTACAGGCAGCCCCCATCTTACATCGTTCCGACTTAAAAACTGTCCCTATTTAAAAGGGACTTTCGGCGCAGGGTGGGATGTGAATCCCATTGAGTATGTCCCATAAAACCAAGTGTCGCGTGCCCAAACCCCGCACAGGATACAAAAAATTGAGGGGAAATCTTCTAAACGGGACCAAATAGCAAAACAAATGTAAAAACTTTCCCCTGTAATCCAAAAAAAAAAAAAAAAAATTTTGTAGATTTAAAATTTAAAAAATGCACCTTTTTACTTCCCTAAAAATTTAAAATTTAAAGAAAAAACCCTACAGCCCCTATGCCTTTTGTAACCTGGGGATCCCTGTTATGTGCCCTTTTTACTGTGATTGTATCTATTAATGCTATGTTAGAATACTGTTTTCGCAGAAATAAAATGTCACGGTTCACACCGTGGCCCCTGTGTCGGGTTGGAGGCCTGATTTGTTGTTTTCCCCAGTCCTTTGCGCGGTCCGTTGGGCCGCGGGCAGGGGCCGGGTCCCTGCTCACCTGTGTCCTAATTACTTGACCTATGACCTCCACTTCCTTAAAGGGATTTTCACATCAAAAAGCTTTTCACAGATTTGAGGTTTCTGTTTTTTAAAAAATTAAAATCCATGGTGGGTCTTCCCCTCCAGTAGGTGATATCTCCTCGAGTGATGTCTTCCTCACTAAAAGTTGGTGAATCTTCATTTCATTGAGCAGTGGAAGCGGAGGATCCCACAGTCTGCAGCCCCTTGCAATGGTCTTTTCATGTTGCAGAGCTGCCACCCCCCTAAAAGTTCCTTGAAACCGATCCAAATTTGCTGTAAATGTTACACATACGTTTAAACAATGAAACAATTGTGGGAAGCACTTCTTCCCCTTGTTATCACGGAGGTGATGGGGCAGGTGTAAAGCTTGTTTTATAGGGGGTGGTGGAATAAATCTAGCAGTGGGAGCTCAGAATTCCCCCGGATCCTTCCCCAAAAAAGCGGGAGATGAGCAGAGGAGCTCGGGACGCCTTTTTTACATACACAGCCATCCAGAAAGCTGAGGCAGTAGTTTCATTTCATTTTTGCAGTAGGGGGGGGAGTAAACAAAGTGCAGGCAGCCAAAGGGGGCATAGTCCACCCAGGTGCTGTTTTGCATAGCACCACAAATTAGCTCATATCTGCTATAAAAATTGATTTGGGTGTTGGGTTCAGGGGTCCCCGGTGAATGCTGCCCAAATTGAACACTGATTGCCGGAATAAGAAATGACACAGACACAGAGCGATATGAGTTCCCCCCTAGTGTGAGCGCCCCAGAAGAAAGGGGCCTTATTGCAATACAATGGTTTTTTACAATGGCTTCAGGGGGGGCTATTTTCCTTTGTTTGTTGCAGTTTCGGGAAATGGGGGGCCTATTTAAATTGGTTTTCAGTATGGTCATGGTTTCCCCGGGTCCATGCTGGCACAGGGTGGGGGTGGTCAGGAAGCAGGCGCCTCTTGGAGTATCTGTGTGTTCAGCTAAGTTATATGTGTAATAAGTTTTTGAAAACCACAAACTTCATTACAAAAGCACTAGAAAAATATGTTTTTTGCCCTCACAACCCCCCCAAAACTTATTCACTCTGACCCTGAGTTTGTTTACATTGTTTTTCCCTAATTGAAATACTGTGCCTGAAAAACCCCGGGCGGGAAAAGGGTGTGGATGCTTCACCAGGTTTGAGCGGCCACTCCTAGCGGTGACCCCCTTGTAGTTGGTTTCCAGCCCTGAAGGGCCCCTATTTTTCCCCCTTTTAATCATCGGGTTTTAAATTTGGTAAAGATTAGGGTTCTCGGGGGGCTATATGGGTCTCGGCATTAATGCATGTTGTCTCACTTTTAAACCCAAAAGGAAAATTTGGGTTACATTTCAATACCCTTGTTATAACTTTTTTTATGAAAGGGAAAATACACAGGAAAAATATGGATCAGTATCAGAACCATAATTGGCAGTGCTATTTGAGTAAACCCCTTCTGCCATCCTGAATCCCCCCAAAATACTGTCCATGGGTCCTTTCACTCCAGAGTTCTCCTTCACTCTTTGGACGATCATAAAATTTTGTCAAGGCATGTCACTTCCCAGTGGGACCGTTTGTCGGGGAATTAGTGCAACAATGCCCCCAATATTTTGCAAACCCTCCTTTTTTGCAAAAAATCATGTAAAAGCCTTCTATTCGGGGAACGTCATGGTAGAGGGGGGCCCAATTTGGGTTTGGGCTAGACCCTGGGAGCGCCCCTAGAGTAATTTAAACCTTGTTGGTTGTAAAACAGGTAATTAATCCAGTAAAATTTTCTTTAAAATGACCACATGGGCAAAAAAAATGAGAGAACCCTGTTTATTTGGGTCACGGCCTTTAAATTCATTGGGGACCCCCCTTGGGAATTTTGGATTATGTATATGTGTGGTCAAAACTGCCGCGGGGCCTCCCTCTTGTATCTGTTTGAGTTACTTTCCAAGATACCAGGTCCCTGGATTGGACGTATGTGAAAGGCATGATTAATTTGGTGAACTTTACATTGACCCGTCCAGTTACTCTCAAACCTGCTCCTCACGGCCCATACCAAACCCAATAGTGTTGCTAAGGACTGGACCGATTCGAATTTTGGAGCACCAGTGAATAAAATTGGGCACAAAAACCTTCAAAAAGTTCCCTTAAATCTTTATGGGGGGACTCGTAAAAGTGAAATTCCTGGATAGTTGTGGTCCTTCCCCCTGGTTTTGGGGTCTTGGTAACTAGGGGATACTTAACTTTCAATCTTCACGGGCACTGTGGTTTGTAGAGGTTTTAGTAAAAAAATATAAAAAATCTTCTGCACTGAAGGGTTTTGGGGGTACTGTAAAGTGGGGCTTGGATAGCACATAATAACAATTAGTTTTTTTTTGGTTTGGGCAGTATTTTTTCCCATTCCCCAGGCATTCATTTCATTAACCCGTTTCCATTGCGGGGTTTGTCCTTAAATGGGATTTGCCATGGCCCCCATTGTTTGAATGTTTGGATTTTGGGGGCCAAAGGGTTTTGGGCCCCGGGGGTTTTTTGCTTATTCTGGACCCGCCCCCACTTGGAAAAAACCCACCTATCTTCTAGCTTGAATTTACCAGATGGGAACAATCATAACATTCCCCCATTTTTTAATGTACCCACCCCAATGGGTTTCCCTGCATCTAGGGTTGGGGGACTCAAATTTTGGAACCAATGGATTGCAAGCTCCTATATAACCAAAATTTTTTCCCCATTTTTTTCCCTTGTAGGAGTCATTCTGTGAGAAGGGATCTTTTTTTGGGAAAATTTTTCTGTTCGTGCGGTTTGAGGTCTGTACCCCAGTCATCCCCTGTTTATCCTGCGGCTGCCCCAAAGCTGAAAGCTTCACCACCCTTCACCAGTCAAAAGTTTTTGTTGCCCCCTTAAAAATGGTGGGCCCTCCCCTCTGTGAAGCCCAATATGATAAAAATGAAAATATACATAATAAATGTATTGGGCTACTTGGGCACTTGAAGAATTACACCAAAAGGTGGTTACCCCATTATCCTGGGTGATGCTATTTGAGGATTCTGTAACTGTGTCGGGGGAAACACCAAAAGGATATTCACCCACATAGGAGGAGACCTTTTTTGCAATGCGATGCTGGACCCATGTATTTCCCTTCAACTTTCACCGCTGTAGGAGTGGTCAAAAGGACTTGGAGGGGGCCGTAAAATCTTGGCCCCAAGGATTCTCTCACTGTTTCTTCCCTTTAGTATCCCCTGGTTGAAAAGAGTACAACCGAGATCAGGTTTGGTCTGGAATGGAAAAAAAGAGATTTAAAGCGTGTGTTACTTCCAATTCTTTCATAGAGAGATCAAAAAAATTACAAGACTATCATTTCCCCAAACTTAATGTTGGGGATGGTACCCCCCCCACCCTGGGGGCCCCCCCCAAAGAGATTTATGGGAGAAAGACCAGGGGGTTTTTTTTGGGGTGTTTTTTTCGGAGTAAGGGCTTTTTGGAAAAATCTCTGGCCGGGGCGGGGACACCTCTCTGTGCTTTGAGGTTTTTTTTTTAAAGGTGAATTTTCAGTCTCTAACCCTTCCACTATTTGGGGGGATGATAGGGATTTAGACCTAGGTCCGCCCCCCCCATTTTCCCACAAAGTTTTGGGTTTTTTCTGCTGTAAATGCTGGCCCCTGGTCACTCCCCAATTTTGGGGACTCCAAAAAACGACACCACCTCTGTTAAAAGTTTCTTGTGGTAGTTCTTGCTGTCATGTTAAAAGTCGGGTATGCTTTGGCCACCCGGAGAACATACCCCCCTCCAATGCATATGTGGTCCGCTTTTGGGAAATTTGGTTTTGTGGTAAATTTAAATTTTTTGGAAAGGGTTTTTGTGGTTTGGCTAAATGCTTATTTGGCATGATCAGCCCCGGCCTGGGTTGCAGGTGTTGCAAATCTCGCAGCTCTTGTGTTTTTTGCAGAAAGTGGGAACCCTGGTGCCAATAGAGTTTTTTCAGCACCTGTATTTGGTTCTTTCCCTATGAGAAATCCTGCGCCCATTGGGCCACTGCGGGATAGAGAGGGGGGTTTGACCCCCATAGTCCACTGGGGTGCAAATCAGTTCGTTGAGCCCCTTCTTGCCCCCTTTCCCTTCTTTTCTTCCTCCGGGGTCATCCTCTGAAATGTTGAAAGGTTTTTATCCCTGCCTGTTCCATTCTGTTTTTCCCGGGACCACAGGTCCTCTGCATCTTGGTTTGGCTTTGTCATTACAAAACACCTGTTTCCCTTTAAAGGGTTGTAGTGAGCCCACTTGCTTTTTTGGTCTGCCGTTGGTTATTTTTCCCCTTCTGGTCCAGCTTTCCATGTGCTTTCATTTTAATGATTGACTTGTTGGGGAAAGGTTAGTGCCCCCGGAGTTCTGTACTACCTTTGCTTTCTTGATTGGAACCCCATGGCCTTTTAAACCCCCCTTGGCTGCCCAGATTTTGGCCAAAATCTGTGAAATGAAGTGCATATCTTGAGTCATTTAAAAAATTTTGGGTTTGTTTTCCTTTACTTTTTTGCATGCCCCGTCAGGGCTTCGAGCTCAGCTTCTTGTGTGTTGTGTGGGGGGAGTGCTCCGCAGAAAAAACAGTTGTGGCGGATGTCACAGCATACCCGTATGAAATTTCCCCTTGTTCATCAGCAAATCTGGGCCCATCAGTGAATAGAAAATGCTGCATTTAAATTGGTGTTTCACAAACTTTGGGGGAGATGTGACATCTTGCTGTGACTTCAAGGAAAATCATAAATGAAGGCATCTGGGTCATCATCACACTGGTAGTGGGGGGATTGGGGGAAGTCATGCCCTCGGGGCCCTTATTTTTCCCCCTTGAGAGAGGAAGCATTTGGCAGGGTTGAGAAGCTGCATTTTGAAAACAAAAACGTTGGAAGGAAGTAAAAGGGGCTTGGAACGCATTGGCGTTTGTTGTAAATGTTTTTGCTGATTGGGTTTTAAATATGGCTTTCAAATCATGAGGGGGCCTGGATGGTAATGGGTGGCCAAAATAATATCAGAAGTCTTTCCAAAAGGGCGAGCTGAAGAACCCCCTCGGGCATTGGGTGCGTTTTGTGCCATGGGTCTAGGGTTGGAGTAGTAGCCCAAAAGGCTCATTGTCCTCGTGGGGTTGGGCAGGACTCTGAAGCGTTTTCCCCGACAATTCAGAGGACAAAAAGGTGAAGGTTGGGTATAGTTGGAATGCCGAGCGTGGGGCCTGACAACGAGTTTTTTCAGACGGTCAATCCATCATCCCCCTCAAGGAAAGGATTGGGTTTATACCAGAAGGGGTTTTTCGGGGTTTATACAAAAGGGTTCCCTGTGGGTGAAGCGGTAGGGTCATTGTCTAAGAAGTCACCATGCCAAGGAAAGCTTGTAAGTTTTGTTCCACGAGGTGTTGGAATGTCTTGTGAAATTTTCGGTTTTGTAGGGGTTGCAACCCTTTTAGAAAAGAGTGGCCGAGAAAAATGACTTGAGTAGGCCATTGGGGTTTCTTTTAGAAAAATTTTGAATTGTTGAGGCCCAAAAAGTTGTGTAAAGAAAAGAATTTAGTTGCAAATTACGGGGCCCTTTACAGACAAGTAAAAGGGTTTCCCCTATTGGAGGAGGGAAAATTGGATGGTCAGCCCTCCATGGCATCAGCAGGCTTTGTAGGGCTGGAAAGTGGTTTGGGAGAGTTTTTAGCCCCCCGAGGCATCACGTCCGGTTTATTGTTGGGTCTGTATGTGAAAGCAAATAAGTATTGACAGTCCCGTGGGGGGGGAAAGCTGAAAAAGGGATTTTCGAGGTTTCCCCACTGTAAAAAGGGTAGGAAGGTGGTATAGTGTGAGTAGGTTGGGTTTGGGACAACGGGTTCCGAAGGTGGCTGTTGACAGCTCTAAGGGCCTGAACCTTCTGAATTTCTTGGTTTATCTGGGGGGGGCTTCTTCCTCACGGGAAAAAGTGGTGTGTTTGCAGGCGAATACAAGGTATAAACGCCCGTTGTGAGGGTGTAGAGATTGGTTTGTGGGGGCTCTTTTCAGGGTTGAGCGGGTATGTGGTTCAGGGGGATGGTAGCCTCTGGTTTTAGAAAAACTTCACTGGGGGGTAGGGATGTGCCAATACATGGGCCCTTTGGAACCCCAACAGTGTTGGTAGCTGGTTGCATAATAGCAGGGATAGTGCAGTATGTCCCAAAGGAGAAATTCAATCATTTTGGGGGAGATAGTGAGTAAACAGGATTTTTCATTTTTAAATGGTGGAAGGGAGGTCCAATGCATTCCATCTTCATCATAACGTAGTAGCTTTGAGTTTTTGTAGGGTCCCTCCGAGAAATTAAGTGGACAGGTTGGTGAGACTCTGAGTTAGTACAACATCTGGTGTGGGCCTAGAGGGTTGGGAAAGGTAAATTTTGATGATGTAGGCTTCCCCTCAATCCAAAACAGGAGGGCTGAATCACAAGAGATGGAGATCTTGAAGGAAGGTCTTGTTCCCTGATAAAATGTCTGGCTGCACCATGCAATGAAATGGTTTTGGGTTTTCTCCACAGCAACTTTAAAAAGTAGAGACGGTCCCGATTTGTTATTTAAGGTGTTTTGAGTGGGAGGTGGTGACCGGGTTGCCATTATCCTATGGTCATATTGAATTTTCCCGGGGGTGGAGATGGTAATGCATTTTTGGCATATTTGGTGAGGCCCCGGGAGGGTTGTCGGGCCTTGGTTTGGTAACTTCTGGATCTGCAGTTTTCTTTTTTATGTCCCTCCTTTCCACACTTGAAAAAAAGTGGGGCGGCCTGCGGGGGGTATCACCTTTTGGTTTGGTAACTGGGGGCCCCGCCAAATTTCCCGGGCCCGGGTGTATTGCCCCTTTTCCCCGCGGGGAAAAAGGAAAAAAATGAGAAGGGAAGGTGGGCCTCAGAAGAGGGGGGAGATATACTTTTGGGGGGGGAGGACACGGGAACCAGGTGGGGGGGGTGTTAAACCCTGTAGGGTAACTCATCTTCATCTTGGAGGACGTTGACTTTGGTGGATTTCTTTGTCTGTTGGCGGTTCTTCTTTTTCCCGGGCTTTGGCAAAAAGCAGAACTTTTTCCTAGGATCCCTATCCCAAATATCTGGGGTCCTTTCCCCAGTTTTTTCTTAATATTTCCTTAGGCCATTAACAAAAGATGTGCGTGGGGCTGTTGAATCTTAAAAAATTGGGGATCAAAACCTTTATCGCAAAAAAGGGGAAGTATCCTTGTATAAAACTTCTAACGATTCCCTATCCCGTTGTGGAATAGAGATACTTGTGAAAATTTCAGACAGGCGGGGGCACGTGCCATTTCTCAATTTGCGAACAGAATTCATCCCAGGTGGGTTATCAGGGTCCCTTTATTTTAGTCGTTTCGATAAGCTTGTATTTCGGCCCAAAACCCTCCCGGCCTTTAAAGGGCAATAGCTCACTTTTCCCTGTAGCGGAGTTGTTTTTGTCTTTTCGAGCCTCCTGTAAAATGGCATTGGCTGTTTATCGGGTCTGGTAGTTGGTGACAAACTGGTTCACTTGGGGGGTAAAGGATACATACTTGGTTTTCCCTTTTTTTTTCGCTTTTTTTTTTTCTGAGCCCGAACTGGGGGGTTGGGGGAAAGGGGGGGGCTGGCCTTTAGCCCCCTGGCATTATTTCCCGTGTTGGTCTGTGGTTAAATCCCTTGACCTGCAAACATGGGTTTGGGGTCAAATTCCCCCCAAGAGCTGCTTGAAGGCATTGCTTTCTGGAGATGGAGCTATTAGAGTTTTTCAGTGGTGTGGCTTGGGGATGCCGGTAACAACTCTTCGGAACTTCTGGATAGGTTGATTAATTAGGGAGTGGAGGGTTGGGTCGTAAGGGGGGGTTCTGAATGGCTTCTGCCAGAGCCCCCATGTGGGGGGGTTTATCTGACAAGACGGATTCCTCAAGTATATATTGGGGGATGTTCTAAATTCCTAACCATAATTACCAACTTATAAAACCAAACAAATTTTAAGGGCCCAAATTTTAATTTTTTTTTTTCCCCAAACTAAAACTGTAAAACCATTAAAAATTAAATCCTTGAAAATCATTTTAAACCCAAGCAATAATGGGTTTGAAAGGGGTTTCCGGGGGGGGTGGGAAATTCGGTGGGTTAAAGGGCCCTGGTCTCTATGATGCGGGACTGTCATGCTGAATGGTTCCCCCCCAGCTGGACTATGTCTCTGGGAGGCCCCCCCCTAGTCGTAGTTTGGTTTTTGGCTGCATTTACTATGGCCCAACAGGAGGGTTGTCATTTTACCGGGGGGGCCGTGATAGTACCGTCTGATTGGAACAGATGAGGCGTTTTAAACCCGGGATCCCAGGGTTGGGGCTATCTTTTATTGACAAAAGTGTCTCTCGTGATGCAGGGGTTAGGTTTGTGAAACCGGACCTGGGGGTAGGGGGGGAGATTCCTTGACCCCCAAATCCCAGGGGGGCCAAACTGAGGCATTGATTAAAATGCTTTCCTTAATTGTCTCAACGACACGGAAGACGGACTATTAATGAGACTATCTTTTAAAATGAAAGGAAACAAGGGAGTCACTTTTTTTCTTTGGGAATAGTAGTACCTTCGCAGTAAATACCGGGTATAGAGGGGGTTATCAAGAAGGCAAAGGGAGAAAGGGCTGTATAGGGATCACTTCCGGGGCAGGAGCGGAAGTTAAAACCAGGGATTGGGGGTGTGGGGCGTGGCCCTTGGGGTGGAAGGGACGGATCAGATGCTCCCCTAGGGGATGAGGAAGTGATGGAGTTGTGGGAGGGGGGAGTTTGTGGGGGGGAAGTGGCACTTTAAATTTGGGTGTACAGGAAGGGGCGGATTTGGAGTCCTCTGACATGCAAAACAATGCAGGGGGGCGGATTTGCTGGCCACAAAAGGACACTCCCAGCCCTTTGATTCGCTCCATTTTAAAAGGGGGTGGACATTTTGTCGGTAACAATACTTAACCAATAAACATTTCCTTTCTTATCCCTACTTCAGTCTCGCCCACCCTTTTTTTGAATCTCTTAGCTGTTTTTTCCAAAACTAAAAAGCACTAAAAGCTTGCTATATGAAGCCCTCCCCTTTTTGTTTTTCACAGCTAAAGCCCCAAATTGAGGTTAAATCTACCATTGGGTGAAAACCCACTTGTTCATTAACTTTTTAGTTTCTAATGTTCTTCCCCCTCTTCTCGCACTATCCGCACGACTGAGCCCCCTTAAGGGCGTCTTTACCCTCATAAAATTGAGGAACAAAACATATCCCCCTTATTTTTTCTTATTAGACGCCCCGTTTCAGGTACCTCCCTCTCGAGCTACCCGGTTTGCTGGAGTCCCCCCTGCTAGAATTTATCCCTACTTGAAAATTTGGGGCTGTCCCGATCTAGTAGGTCTTGTTGTTGCCAAATGTCAAAATTCCCCCCTTTTGTATCCTCTTTCTAGAACTTCTTAGTCTGCAACCAGCAAAATGTGCTTCAGTTAGCTAAAATTTCCTACTCATTTCCTGTCTGCAACTGACAGCATCAAGCCCAATTAGGGAGGATTTTCCAAATTAAAACCCGTGTGCAGCCTTGTCCGAGGGTCTACCCAATGATAACAGACAGTAGTAGAAAGGTCGGGGACTGGGATCAGGTTTTTGGGAATACGCGGGAAGCTCTGCGCCGACCAAAACCCCCGGGCTGACCGACAAAAACCCCCACCCAACCGGAACCGTTTCCAAAAAAACACAGGAAGCAAAAGATTTCAAAAAGAAAACAGAGACTTCCCTGTTTTTTAAGTGGGGGTGATCAGTCTCCGTTTTGGGACAGTCCAAGGTAAGCCAGGTGGTACGTCAGGTCCCTCAAGAAATTCGTCCCTTTTGTATGCCCATGTTGGGCGCCATTGTTGGGTTAGGGGGACACCGCGGACTACTGCGTCCAAATTGAACACTGATTGCGACTGAAGAAATGAAACCCCGCACAGAGCTGTTTTGAGTTTCCTCGTGTGAAGCGACCGAAGGAAGGCCCTTTTTTGCAATACAATGGTTTTTTCAAAAAATGTTCGGGGGTGGGTAAGTTCCTTGTTTCTTGGGAGTCTTCAGGAAAGTTGCACTAAATTGTTGGTTTTCGATTGGTTGGTTTTCCCCCAGGTCCATGCTGGCACATGGTGGGGGGGTGGTCCGGAAAACAGGCGCCCTCTTGGGTAATCTGGTGTTCAGCTAAGTTATATGTTAATAAAGTTTTTGCACCACAAAACTTCATTTAAAAAAACCCCAGAAAATTGTTTGCCCTCAATAGGTAATGCAAACCAATTTCAAAAGTGTTATTTTTATGCCCCCTTCATTACAGATATGATCTTTGTAGCGAGAAAAACCCCTTTTAAAGGAACTTCTGCCTTGTTTCCCGGCCAGTTCTTTGGGTGCTTTCTGTGACCTGGGCCCCTTCTGCTGTGCTGTTTGTTGTGTTACCTGTATTATCCAAAGTATCAATTCTGCTGTTCCTGTCTTGCACCAGCCTATTATGTTTCCCTGCTGTTATCTGCCATTGCACCAATCGGTTACCTGCCTGGGACTCTGCTACCCGCTGGGTTACCCGCTATTTCCGTACCTTGCCCGTATCCAATGTTTCCGCCCCCGCTTCGGCTTACTGCAATAGCCCATTAGGGGTAGCACCTGAAAGGGTTTCCCCGTAGCTCAGTCCCTCCGTCCCGCAGAGGCTGGACCAGGGCCCCCTTGCTCGTACGTGGGGGGGTCTGCTTCTATATCTAATTTACGTGATCAGACGGTCCCCAAGTCTGCATACTGACACCACTGGTCGTCACATAAAAGTTATGTTTTAGCCATTAGTATTGATTTGCAGTGACCACTGTATATCATCTTTATTTGGTGTATGTTTATCCTGATTCATGATTTCTTGTTTTCCTGTCTCTTCTGCTTTGGTTTAAAATTGAAAGATGACCTACAAGTTCAAATTATGGTATTTTCAATGCCCATAAAATCTAAGAGGACAATATTTTATATGTAATTGAAATAAATGCTCAGATTTTTCTAATAGCAAATTTAAAGGGGTTATTTCACAAAAACAAACCCTGTCCATATGACTTATAAGAGATTGGAGTTCAGAGAAGGGGAACATGACACAGAAAAAGTCTGGAAATCTTAGTGGCGGGGGGTTTGGGGACTGGGAAAACCCTTGTGAAAGCTGATTGCGGAAGGGCATCTTTGTGATGAGACAACCCCTTTAAGAAAGGTGTCCTACAAAGCACTTTTGGAAAAAAACCCTTTTTTTTTTAAACCCCAAACAAGGAGAAGGATTGCAAATATTTGGCTTTGATCAAAGGGAAAAAGATTGAGGCATTACAAAAAATACTGTTTTGTAAACCGAAGTGAAAAAACTCATAAGGTATGCTCACACAATGGATTTTAACAAGCAATTCAATGTGGATTCTGCATTGGATTCCTCACTAAAATCTTTGTGTAATTGGAATGGCCCAAACCACTTTGTTCCATGATGAGCGCACACGCGTTTTTCCCCACCGCTTTTAAACTGTGGTGCAGAAAATAAAAAAAGAATGAATGTGTTAATTTATTTTCTGGACCTTTGGGTTCTGTTTGCAAAGTGGGCACCCGTTCATTCCCTTTTATTTG